>VCMS01000354.1:56727-69011 GCA_022539475.1 Gracilaria domingensis
ACGGTGTTCGGTCGAAAGACCTGGTATTCTTCGCGGGGGCATTTGTGGACGGGGTGCCGTGACGTACTGCACTGGACAGGAGGTGGTCCACCTTTATTGTTGCTGACCTGACTTTGTGTTGGGTTCTTGATCTGTGGCGAAGGCAAACTGAAACGAGCTTTTGATCCGTACTGCTTCGGTGGTGCGGGGAGGCGACGTGTCGTAGGCTGACCTCCTTTTTAGGATCAGGCCGCTTGTGAACTTCATTGTTTGCTTGCTAGAAGCGTACCTCGGTTTGTCATAGTACCTGCAGTTTCAGGGTCGCGCAAGTTCTTGCAAGAGACCAGAGAGGGTTTTACTTGGTGAAGGCATATCTTCGGTCATTAACCATCCTCTGGAAGTCTCGTAGAGAGCGACGCACCTTCTCCTAGAACGCAGGAGGAGGTAGACTGCAGAAGTCGTTTCTTACCCGGAGAGTCTCCGGGGGTCAGGGGTCCGACTCCCTAGGGTACCAGGAATCTTAGTTCCTTTTGCACCCGACTATTCATCTTTATTGTTGTTGTTGTTTGTTGTTATTGTTGTTTGTTGTTGTTTGTTGTTGTTGTTTGCTGTTGTTGTTTACCGCTGTCGTTTGCTATTGCCGCCTGTCTGCCACCGCATTATCTGGTTCGCTGCAGTTCCTCTCTTACATCATGGACTCGTTTAGTGGGCTCAAGATCGAGAAGTTGGGTGAGGATAACTTCCATACTTGGAAGCAGAAGATTCAGTATGTACTTGCACTGAAAGACCTCAAGAACCATCTCACCACTTCTGCACCCACGGATGAAGAGGAACTGGTAAAGTGGCAAATCCGCGACGAAAGGGCTAGAGCTATCATTGGACTCACGCTTGCCGACGAGCACTTGGATCACATTCGAGACATCGAGACTGCTGCTGACGCATGGAAGGCCATTTGCAATGTGTTTCAACGTAAGACTCTTCTTAACCGAATCAACGCCAGACGTGCCTTCTACTCTGTCAAAATGCGCGAGGACGAGAAGATGTTGCAATTCATCAATCGTGTTCGGCACTTGGCCTCCGACCTCAAGAGTATGGACGTCAACGTTGAAGAAGAGGACATTGCTATGGCTGCTCTATGTGGACTTCCGGATCGTTTTGAGCACCTCATTGTTGCAATTGACACCACGATCGGAGATCGCCAACTCACTATGGAGTTTGTGAAGAGCCGTTATTGCAAGAAGAGCAACGTATGAGTGATCGTGCCAAGGAGGAGTCCGGTGTTGATGCTGCACTCTTGGGACGCCAGTTTCGTAGGAAGTCATTGAAGTCGGTTGTGTGTTACTATTGTGGCATAAAGGGTCATATCCAGAAGAACTGTTTCAAAAAGCAACGTGATGGGGCTAACAAGGATCAGATCGATGCTGCTCACCCAAGTGTACATACCGCGCTCAACGATGAGCAAGGTACGGGCGGCAGCGATTCTGACTTTGTATGCCTCATTGCGAATGGTGCCGACAAGGCCACTAACAGTGACTGGATTGTTGACTCTGGAGCTACTGCACACATGACTTATGATGACTCAATGTTCCAAACGTACGAGACAAAGGTGTCGTCGGGTGTGAGTATCGGCAATGATTCCAAGTTGCAGTCTGTTGGTCACGGAAGTGTGGAGCTCGATCTGACAGTTGAAGGGTCCAAGCGTAAGTGCAAGCTAAAGCAGGTGGTACACGTGCCCAACTTACGGTACCATTTGTTGTCTGTGTCACAGATTTGTGATCTGGGCTGCACGGTAGTGTTTGACAAAGAAAAGGTATGTGTGTACAAGGGGTCAAAAGTGGTTGCCGTTGGGCGCCGCGTCAAAGACCTGTACTACCTTTGCACTGCTGCAGATCAGTTCACGGACACGGACAGTGCGCTTGTGTCAGACTTGTCTCTTTGGCATGCTCGAATGGCTCATGTGAATGTGGAAGGCATCAAGCAGATGGCTCGAAACGGTGTTGTGTCAGGTCTGAATGTGGATGTGGCTCAGAAGCTGGATGTGTGTGGCTCTTGTGTAGTGGGCAAAGCAACCCGTGCTCCGACTCCCAAGCAAGGGGGGGAACGAGCTGAACACGTACTGGACCTGGTACACTCTGATATATCGGGTCCAGTGAACGTGAAGTCCTTGGGAGGCTCGCACTACTTTGTCACATTCATCGATGACCACAGCCGCTACTGCTTCTTGTACATGCTCAAGACGAAGGATGAGGTGTTCGGATGTTCATCAAGTGGCTCAGGTTTGTGGAGAACCAGATGGGCAGGAAAGTGTTAACCATCACCGCTCGCAAGAGTGTGTTGCGTGCATTACGCACTGACAATGGTGGTGAGTACTTGTCCAATCGGTTCTCCGAAAAGCTTGAGCAGTACGGTATTGAGCATCAGCGAACTGTGCCTTATAATCCACAGCAGAACGGGCTTGCCGAGAGGTTCAATCGCACACTCATGGACTTGGTCAGGTCAATATTGCATCACAAGAATGTGCCAAAAAGCTTTTGGGCTGAGGCTCTGAATGTTTCTGTGTATGTGCGCAACAGAGTGACCTGCAAAGCGCTTCCGAGTGACGTGACTCCGTTTGAGCTGTGGCATGGACAGAAGCCTGATCTGAGCAATCTGCGTGTGTTTGGTAGCCGTTGCTGGTACAAGGTGGTTGATCACAAGTTGAAGAAGCTGGAAGAGCGTGCAGTGGAAGCCATCTTCATTGGGTACACTTCAGGCTCCCACGGGTACAAGTTGTGGGACAGCCAGAAGAAGAAGGTGATTGTGTCACGAGATGTGAGGTTTGACGAGTGCTCTGCAACTGAAAGTGACGAGCACTCTGAACACGAGGACTATGCGGATATCGACTTGGTCGACAAGTCGGTATCTGCTGAAGCCCCAACCTCCGACACATCCGCCGATCATTCTGAAGATGATCCTTCTGCACCAGCTTCTCATGAGAGTACCACGAATGCCAGTACGGATGAAGACACCACACCAGTTCCACAAGATGAGCCGGAAGTGACAGAGACGCAGCCCCTTCGTAGATCCACACGTCAGAGAAAGACGCCATCCTCGTGGTGGCGTGGTGCCAGTGCTTTCCTTACAGCCAGTGATGATACTCCTTCGTCGTACGGTGACGCAGTGTCACGTCCTGATTCCGAAGCTTGGAAGAAGGCGATGAAGAGTGAGTACGAGTCATTGATGGAGCATGACACATGGGATCTAGTGCCAAGGCCAGCAGACAGCAACGTGATTTCGTCCAAGTGGGTGTATGTACAGAAGTATGAGGCTTCGTCATCTGGTGAACCGACAGTGCGTTACAAGGCTCGTGTAGTTGCAAGAGGCTTCCTGCAGATCGAGGGTGTGGACTTCTCAGAGACATATGCACCTGTGGTGAAGTTCACATCCATCAGAATGATCCTGTCAGTGACTGCCGTACGAGACTTCCACTTGCACCAGATGGATGTGAAGACTGCCTTTCTGAACGGTGACCTTGACGAGACAGTGTACATGGAGCAGCCAATGGGATTCACACAGCAGGGAAAGGAGGACTTGGTGTGCCGACTGAAGAAAGCGATCTATGGGCTTAGACAAGCACCAAGACAGTGGCACGCCAAGATATACGCCTTCCTTGTTGGTGAAATGCACCTCAAGCCGAATGACGCAGACGAGTGTGTCTACACCGGGATCATACTGGGTTTCTTGGTTATCATTGCTCTGTATGTTGACGACTTGCTGATTGCGAGTCCGAGCATGAAAACCGTGGAACGTGTGAAGGCAGAGCTGTCAAGTCGTTTCCGCATGAAGGACCTCAAAGAAGCTCGCATGGTTCTTGGATTTGAAATCCATCGAGACAGAACCAAGCGAGAGCTGTACTTGACTCAGTCAGCGTACACGAACAAGGTCCTGGAGCGATTTGGCATGCAGCTGTCGAAACCCGTTGACACTCCTATGGAGTGCGGTGTGGACTTGTCTGTTGAGGAGGAAGTGCTCACGCATGTACCGTATCGTCAGGCGATTGGCTGCCTCATGTATCTGTCTGTGGGAACTCGTCCAGACATCTCATATGCTGTGGCTAAGCTGGCCAAGTATGTTGAGAAGCCGGGAAACACTCACTGGAAGGCGGTCAAGCGTGTTCTTCGCTACCTCAATGGCACTACCACGTTCGGGTTGACGTATGGCTCCAGCACCGATTTGCAACTGCACGGCTATGTGGACTCTGACTGGGCTGGCGATGTTGCCAACCGCAAGTCCACTAGTGGATACTTGTTCATGATGTGCGGTGGTGCTGTGTCGTGGTCTTCTCGTCAACAGGAGGTAGTTGCTCTGTCGAGTGCAGAGGCTGAGTACGTGAGCTTGTGCTCTGGCACCAAGGAGGCGATCTGGCTTAGGCGACTTTGGAACGGCATTGGCAGTGTGATTGGCATGGAAGCAGACGGGTCTGTGAAGCTGCTGGTTGAACCAACTCCCATGTATGTTGACAACCAGGGCAGCATTGACCTTGCTCGAAATGGAGTGGTGAACAGGCGAACCAAGCACATTGACATTCGGTTCCACTTCACTCGAGAAGCTCTGCAGGCCAAGTCGATTGTGCTGTTCTACTGCCCGACGGATTCCATGGTTGCCGACATGCTGAATAAGCCACTTGCGCGAGTGAAGCACGAGAAGTTCCGCGAAGCCGGTGGTGTGATCCACATAGAAGTTTGAAGTCAGTGACAGAGGGGGGGTGTTGGATGTTGACCCTGCGCTGTCACTGAAAACCAAAAGTGCTGGGGAGCATGGGCTGTTTTGGAGGGTGCCGTTGGAAAAGCGCATATGCGCCTCTGCGCAAACTCAACGTGAAACGGGCTTGTGATTGGCTACTGCAAATGGTCATATGCATTGTGGTTGTACAAGTGTTGTGGCGCTAATGGGTTGTTTCCGGGTACACGTGTGTAGCTAGTACACTGGGCATACTGTACATGATGCACAGGGTACACACGTATGTACGTGGACATGTAGGACAGCTTCATGTGACTTTGGCACTATGGTGAAGAGTAGATGCGCTGTCAAGAGGTTTACACTGTGGTATTGTTGGTGACGTAGGACTTGGAGTGAGTTTGTGGTGACGTGTTAGTTGGTGAGCTTGTACGTAACTGTTATGGTGGCGTGTACGGATTACAGTGTGTTGGCACTATGTGAATCTGTGCATGGTCATGGTTATGTGTAGGCACGTAACTTGATGTGCACGGTTGTGCACTGTTGTGCGTTGTTGTGCTTTGTTGTTGTAAGCTGTCATGATAGTGTGGCAGTGTTACCATGTTATGTTAGAAGATGATTGGTAGTATTGAGTGTCTCTAGCTAGTGGTTTAGGTATTGCTTGGAGTTGGAGTTGTGCGATGGTTGCGCAAAGTAGTTCTATATAAGCGGTGACTCGAGCGCCTCCAAGTAAATCCGAGCCAGAGCTGGCGAACTTCCCTTCATTCCCCTATCCTTTCTTCAACCTTCCCTTTCAGCTTCAACCTCTATCATCGATGGTAGGACTTACAGAGTGCAGCAACACGTGAAGTGGATGTATGTTCGTAAGCATGGCTGGTCATGAATGGTGAGGTGCATTGTGTGTATGCATGGTCGTGTTACTATGGTGGCTGTCATATTGTTGACTGCATTGATGTGTGTGCTCGTGGTGTCCTGTCGAAATGTGTCGGTACACTGTCAGGGACGTGTATGGCTACTACATTGGTGTGCATTGTTGTGCATTGTTGTGCACTGCTGTCAGTAGTGTACGGAATTGTTGTGCACTGTTGTACACGTTGTGCGTTGTTGTGCACTGCTGTTGTAAGCAGTTTGGCACTGTTACCATGTTATGTCGTAGATGATTGGTAGTATTGAGTGTCTCTGGTTAGGAGTCATTGGTCAGAGTTGGAGTCGCATGATGGGTAGCGAAGAAGTGTATATAAGTGTGACCCAAGCACCTCCAAGTAAATCGAGCCAGAGCTGGCGAACTTCCTTGCATTCCCCCATCCTTCCTCATGTCAACTTTCCGATCCCAGCTATAACGTCTAGACAGTGTCGTCGGGTGTGAGTATCGGCAATGATTCCAAGTTGCAGTCTGTTGGTCACGGAAGTGTGGAGCTCGATCTGACAGTTGAAGGGTCCAACGTAAGTGCAAGCTAAAGCAGGTGGTACACGTGCCCAACTTACGGTACCACTTGTTGTCTGTGTCACAGATTTGTGATCTGGGCTGCACGGTAGTGTTTGACAAAGAAAAGGTATGTGTGTACAAGGGGTCAAAAGTGGTTGCCGTTGGGCGCCGCGTCAAAGACCTGTACTACCTTTGCACTGCTGCAGATCAGTTCACGGACACGGACAGTGCGCTTGTGTCAGACTTGTCTCTTTGGCATGCTCGAATGGCTCATGTGAATGTGGAAGGCATCAAGCAGATGGCTCGAAACGGTGTTGTGTCAGGTCTGAATGTGGATGTGGCTCAGAAGGTGGATGTGTGTGGCTCTTGTGTAGTGGGCAAAGCAACCCGTGCTCCGACTCCCAAGCAAGGGGGGGAACGAGCTGAACACGTACTGGACCTGGTACACTCTGATATATCGGGTCCAGTGAACGTGAAGTCCTTGGGAGGCTCGCACTACTTTGTCACATTCATCGATGACCACAGCCGCTACTGCTTCTGTACATGCTCAAGACGAAGGATGAGGTGTTCCGGATGTTCATCAAGTGGCTCAGGTTTGTGGAGAACCAGATGGGCAGGAAGTGTTAACCATCACCGCTCGCAAGAGTGTGTTGCGTGCTTACGCACTGACAATGGTGGTGAGTACTGTCCAATCGTTTCCCGAAAACTTGAGCAGTACGGTATTGAGCATCAGCGAACTGTGCCCTACAATCCACAGCAGAACGGGCTTGCCGAGAGGTTCAATCGCACACTCATGGACTTGGTCAGGTCAATGTTGCATCACAAGAATGTGCCAAAAAGCTTTTGGGCTGAGGCTCTGACTGTTTCTGTGTATGTGCGCAACAGAGTGACCTGCAAGGCGCTTCCGAGTGACGTGACTCCGTTTGAGCTGTGGCATGGACAGAAGCCTGATCTGAGCAATCTGCGTGTGTTTGGTAGCCGTTGCTGGTACAAGGTGGTTGATCACAAGTTGAAGAAGCTGGAAGAGCGTGCAGTGGAAGCCATCTTCATTGGGTACACTTCAGGCTCCCACGGATACAAGTTGTGGGACAGCCAGAAAAAGAAGGTGATTGTGTCACGAGATGTGAGGTTTGACGAGTGCTCTGGAACTGAAAGTGACTAGCACTCTGAACACGAGGACTACGCGGATATCGACTTGGTCGACAAGTCGGAGCTGCTGAAGCCTCAACCTCTGACACATCCACCCATGATTCTGAAGATGACCCTTCTGCACCAGCTTCTCACGAGAGTACCACGAATGCCAGTACGGATGAACACACCACACCAGACGCCCATGATGAGCCAGGAGTGCCAAAGATATGCCTTCACCACTTAACCCAATCTGGCCTCTTGCAAGAACTTGCGCGACCTCGAAACTGCAGCTACTATGACAAACCAAGTACGCTCCTAACGAGCAGACAATAATGCCACACCGCCTGATCCTGAAAAGGAGGTCAGTCTTCGTACGTCGCCTTCCCGCTCAACCGAAGTTGCACGGATCAAAAGCTCGTTTCGGTTGCCTTCACCACAGATCAGAACCCGACACAAAGTCAGGTCAACAACACAAGGGTGAGCCACCCAAGTCCAACAGTGCGTCACGGCACCGTCCACTCAGCATCGCGGTACTACCGGTCTTCCGACCGACCCGTTATCCGCACGAGGGACGTGGAGCCGATAGAGAGCACGTCCGCTTTGGTTCAAGTCCAAGACTAACGTCCCGGATGTCGGATCTGATAGAGTTTACCTGAAAGAAGGTGAGAGAAAGATGGGAATGAAAGAAGTTCGCCAGCTCTGGTCGGAATGTACTGGAGGGCTCGAGTCACCGTTATATAGAACTACTTTGCGCACCATGCAAACCTCCAACTCCAAGCATACTAAACCACTAGCTAAGACACTCATACTACCAATCATCGCCTCCTTGGTGCAGAGCACAAGCTCACGTACTCAGCCTCTGCACTCGACAGAGCAACTACCTCCTGTTGACGAGACGACCACGACACAGCACCACCGCACATCATGAACAAGTATCACTAGTGGACTTGCGGTTGGAACGTCGCCAGCCCAGTCAGAGTCCACATACCGTGCAGTGCAAATCAGTGCTGGAGCCATACGTCACCCGAAGTGTAGTGCCATTGAGGTAGCGAAGAACACGCTTGACCGCCTTCCAGTGAGGTTCCCGCTTCTCAACATACTTGGCCAGCTAGCCACAGCATATGAGATGTCTGGACGAGTTCCCACAGAAGATACATGAGGCAGCCAATCGCCTGACGAACGGTACATGCGTGAGCACTTCCTCTCAACAGACAAGTCCACACCGCATCCATAGGAGTGTCACGGTTTCGACAGCTGCATGCCAAATCGCTCCAGGACCTTGTCGTGTACGCTGACTGAGTCAAGTACAGCTCTCGCTTGTTCTGTCTCGATGGATTTCAAATCCAAGACCATGCGAGCTTCTTTGAGTCCTTCATGCGGAAACGACTTGACAGCTCTGCCTTCACACGTTCCACGGTTTTCATGCTCGGACTCGCAATCAGCAAGTCATCTACATACAGAGCAATGATAACCAAGAAACCAGTATGATCCCGGTGTAGACACACTCGTCTGCGTCATTCGGCTTGAGGTGCATTTCACAACAAGGAAGGCGTATATCTTGGCGTGCCACTGTCTTGGTGCTTGTCTAAGCCCATAGATCGCTTTCTTCAGTCGGCACACCAAGTCCTCCTTTCCCTGCTGTGTGAATCCCATTGGCTGCTCCATGTACACTGTCTCGTCAAGGTCACCGTTCAGAAAGGCAGTCTTCACATCCATCTGGTGCAAGTGAAAGTCTCGCACGGCAGTCACAGACAAGATCATTCTGATGGATGTGAACTTCACTACAGGTGCATAAGTCTCTGAGAAGTCCACACCCTCGATCTGCAGGAAGCCTCTTGCAACCACACGAGCCTTGTAACGCACTGTCGGTTCACCAGATGACGAAGCCTCATACTTCTGTACATACACCCACTTGGACGAAATCACGTTGCTGTCTGCTGGCCTTGGCACTAGATCCCACGTGTCGTGCTCCATCAACGATTGATACTCACTCTTCATCGCCTTCTTCCAAGCTTCGGAATCAGGACGTGACACTGCGTCACCGTACGACGAAGGAGTATCATCACTGGCTGTAAGCAAAGCACTGGCACCACGCCACCATGAGGATGTCGTCTTTCTCTGACGTGTGGATCTACGAAGGGGCTGCGTCTCTGGCACTCCTGGCTCATCATGGCCGTCTGGTGTGGTGTGTTCATCCGTACTGGCATTCGTGGTACTCTCGTGAGAAGCTGGTGCAGAATAACGTAACGAACGCAGGTTAGACAAGTAGAAAGGAAAAAGATGTGAACAAGATAGGTAAGACAAACAAAGGGGGTAGGCCACCTTCGACCGAGTTTAGTGAACGGGGACGATCGCAACCTACTAGTACTAACCGCGCACCGCCGCCGTCGCTGCATGAGACATAACAGCACACGCTGTCAAAGTGTACACCTTGACAACGAAAGCGCGCGCAAATCACAATACGAATTCGAAACAACTAAATCAAACCGCGCCAAATCCAATGCCAACTCCATGATCCAAAATCGCTCTAAAAATCAACATTTCCATCTGGCGCAACAAACCCCCTCGCGCAGCTCAGAATCGCACATTCGCTCCAAAATCCTTCGTACTAGCCTAGAATCGCACATAAAGCAAAACCCGCCCAGAACAGCCTGTATTCGCACATTCTCAGCTACTGCATAACTGGCCAGCACTAGCACACTTCAGCCAATCACAGCGCACCACTTGTGCCATCCGCCACTCCTGCCCCATACAGCCAGGTCCACTTGTCCACACTACGTTGCATATACGCATTTGCAGTAGCCAATCATATTGCAGTATCACGTTGGGTTTACGGAGAGGCGCATATGCGCTTTTCGCGCGAGGGTGCCCAAAAGTGCCCATGCTCCCCTGCAACTTTGTGTTCCAGGTACTTGGAGACAAATTCAAGGACTGCCAGGCACTCGACACCATCCAAACATCAACACTCCTCCTCGAGTTCCTGTCCAAGACCAATCCTTTTCATAATGGCCTGGGCGTCGAGAGGACCTAGAGGCTTTGTGAGTATGTCCGAGTCATTCAACTTACTTGGGACATACAGCACCACAATGACAGACTCCTTTACCAGTTCCCTAATGAAGTGCAACTTGACATCAATATGCTTCGCACGACCAGATGGGCACCGCTCACCTGCACTCCAGCCAATGGCAATCTGATTGTCAGAGTGCATAGGAACAGCCCCGGAACTATCCAGACCAATCTCAGAGAGTACACGCCTCATCCACACAACCTCCTGAGCAGCCATGGTTAACGCGTAGTACTCAGCCTCAGCAGTAGACAAAGCAACAGACGACTGCTTCTTGGCACCGAAGAACACCACCGCAGATCCGAACTTGATCATGTAACCAGACATGGACTTGCGATCGCAGGTGTCACCGGCGAAGTCCGAGTCCACATACGCTTGCATGTCCAGGGATCCAGCCTTGTAGTTCAAGCCATGTCTGCGAGTTCCTTGCAGGTAACGCAACACTCGTTTGGCGGCCCTGTGACAGTATGCCGTGGGGTTGCTCTGGAAACGAGCGAGGATGAGCACCGGAGCCAGAATGTCCACGCGCGTGCGCAGTGCCAAGTACAGCAGAGACCCGATCATCTGCTGGTACAGCTGCACATCCTGGGGTGACTTGTCTTCCTCGGCCGCGAGACCCGAGAAGAATGACTCCACCATTGGACTACGAGCCGGCTTAGAGTTGTCCAGACCGAAACGTCGCAGAATTCCTTCGATGTAGAGTGTCTGACCAAGGTGCACTCCAGTGACACGACCATCGTCATTAATGCTCCATGTCAACTCTACACCGAGGTAGAGGGTCACTTTGTTCTCAACGCGAATCTCGTACAATCGCTTGAGCTCCTCCAAGATCCCAGATCGTTCCTTGGCAGAGGGCGTGAAGATGAGCAAGTCATCGACGTACACAAGGATATAGCAGTATCCATTATGCTCGCTAGCCCTCCGAAACACGCATGGGGCACTCGGTAGTTCTTGGAAACCAATGGAGTGTAGATCACGTGTGAACTTGGTATGCCATGCTAGATGGGCTTGCTTCAATCCATACATGGCTTTCTGAAGCTTGTAGCAGCGTGAACCAAGACCAGGAACACCACGCGGTGACATGACCCACACATCCTCTCGAGGTCGCCATTGAGGAAGGCAGTCTTCACATCGACTTGTGCCACAAACATCTGCAAGCACAGCGTCAGGTAGAGGAAGAACCGCACCAAACTAAATGAAACCACTGGAGCATATGTGTCCATGTAGTTCTCCCCGAAGGTTTGGTGATTACCACCAGCGACAACTCGAGCCTTGAAGCGATCCACAGACCCATCCGCATTACGTTTAACTTTGAGAATGATATGTGTGGGAAGTGGTTGCTGAGCTGGGGACTGGTCAACCTTCCAGGTTTTCTTCGACTCAAGAGATGCCAGCTCTTCCTCAATAGCAGCACGCCACAAGCTCTGTTCCGTAGGCGTTGCGGACATTGCTTCCTTGAGTGTTGGTTCATCACTCGTGGTGACCTGGACTCCAGCTGGGGTTGCGGAACCAGCCATAACCACCTGCGAGGTGCACGACGAGGCGCTGTGGGTAGCGTGACTCCTCCTGTACGGGCTCATCTTGCTGCACAGTAGGGACCTGATCGGTGTCATCGTCCACATCTGAGTCGCTGGAGTCATCATCGTCACTCTCGTCACCACCAGAGTCACTATCATTTGACTGGACACTTGGTGCAGCTTCAACGACTTCTGCATCAGGTGCACTTTCTTCTGGAGAATGATCGTCAGCATCAGTTATATCATCAACAGAGACCTCATCAAGTACATTCCGATCTGTACTGGAGACATCTTCGGTGCTGTGAGACTCTGAATCGGTGAAGGTCGGTATCCAGATGCGCTTATCCTCCATGTACTCCTCCAAAGTACTCTGCACCGCGAGAACTGAATCTTCGTCAAATGTGACCATGACGGAAACGCATGATGCGCGCAGTCCATCATCGCCACAACA
>VCMS01000355.1:0-54808 GCA_022539475.1 Gracilaria domingensis
GTGGTCCACGCAGTCCAGCTCGTCCTTCTCTTCCTCCTCCTCGGAACCATACTCTTTAACTTCTGGTGGCGACCGTACCTGCCTTCGTCGGCCGACTCCCATTCGGCAGCCTAATGTTCGAACGGCGGAATCCGGTCATCGCTCATGGTCGCGTTTGCGTAGAAGATCGGTTGATAGAGGCAAAAGCGGAGTTGCGGAACAGAAGAGAATATCAGGGAAGGAAAAGAACAGAACCTGACGTGTCTGTTCACGAAATAGAACCGATCACGGTGTACAAGGGTAGAGCGCTTTCCGTCCAACATGACACTGTTGGTACAGGCCGCATCCGCTCATCTCGCGTCCAACTCTGCTGCATTGCAAATTTTTTTCATATTTACTAGTGCACGATTCTTCACTTTTGAACCGTCTCTATGCTTCTGGCATGTTCTCTCATGTTCTCTGCACCGGTTCGCGAGAAGGGCGTCCTGTTTGTCCATACATGGTTTCTGATGGCCAGGTAGTAGATGCGGGCAAAAAATGAAATCCTGACCCACCGATCAGTGAGTATGGGCATTCTTCCGTCTCCTCTCATCGCGGCTAGTACCATTTGTAACTCTTTCATGCTATCAAGTGCTCTCATAGCTTGTGTTCCAGGTCAGCAGAACATGAAGTTCGCCACTCGTTTATATGAACACCATTCTTCACTTCAATTACAAGCCTTAAGGAAACAAAACATAGATATAGAGCTCCTCTCGATACCACCTCTTTATAGGTAATATCTGCTCGTTATCGTTCTCTATAAATACTATCTTTTCATCGCCGTTCTTCTTCGTGTTTTCTCCTCTTTCCTACTACTCAAAGGCAGCAGAGCTCACAATGGCCTTCCTCAAAACACCCCAAGGTATCGCCATAGCTTCGCTACAACTACTCTCATACCTATCCCATCTCAAGCCATTTCCCGCATAGGACATACCACTCGACGCTTTACGGACTGGCCTTGAACTGAAGTACGACGTTGACACCGGGAATGCCACGGTTCGAGGAGGATCCAGCACCCTTTTAATCGCTCCGAACCGCTGGATGCAACTCAGTGTGATGTTTATGACATACTTCACGAAAGTGTTTCAAATCTTCATGACGCGTATCCTTCAGACATCCGGTCACCTTCTTTCACACAATGGAATCTTTCAGAGCTACAACTACATGTCAGAGCTCGTCTTATTCACATAATCCCCTGAACATGCTCTCGTATCCCTCTCTTGCCTTCCTAGTGTGTGGAGGTACCTAGGAGCTTTCTTCCTATGGATTAATAAAGCCTCTCACAACACATACCTCTTCGCGATCTGCTCTCCGGCCCAATACACAGGCTACTGGGGATTGGTGCAGGTCCGGGCGGCTGCGTAGCAGCTGGATGCTCGACAACTATGTTTCACAATTATTCTGTTTGAATTGCATTCTCCTCTTCACTGCCAAAAGGTATGGTAGAACTCGGCGCATATGGTCCAATGACTCCGTCACGCAAACGACATACCAGCACCGTGGTTTCGGACACTTTGGAGGAATAGAATACCTCGGCATGGGCATAGGTGGGCTTATCGTCCTCAACCTCGTCTTCTCTCGGTCACCTTTATCGCTCGTCCTCTCGCAATCGATGTCCAATCGGATTGCTGCTTCAAACCTGCATGCTTTTCCTTCTTCCCGGGGTTTCTCTTCGGCCTTCTGTCAGCACATTCTCATCAGACTAGATTCTGGGATATCTAGTTTCTCTACAAACCACCTACGTTCAACCAACAAGTTGGGCTCTCCAACAGGGGTGGTATATCGGAGAACAGGGCAAATCCTGTACTTCGCCGTTGTTCATTCTAAACTCGTTCCGGAAGCTTTGTTTCTTCAGGTATTTCTCCTTTGCTCTCTATCACGCACTTTTTCTGAAGCAGAATGGCTACCAGTTTTCTCCAGAGCACCACAGCACAAGTGACTGACATCAGACTACCAGGGCTCTCCCGAGTCTTTGGAACCCCCCGAACCTATTGGATTCGTACAGAGGTATCCCACCCACTCCTAAAACACCGTTGTTCATTGTACTAAATTTGTAATCTCCGGAGTCGTCACACAGGCACCCACAATAAGTCCGCAAACGTCATACTTTTGCGCCCACTCTCGGTGAGCACCCTAGACCCCCGAACAACATCTACTGCAGCTTCTGGCTGACGTATTCACAAGTGGCGAGCAAGTAGTATGAAACGAACAGTAAGTACATAATGGCATACATGTTTTCATACTAACAGGAATCTCTCTCTCCAAACATAGGTTTCCCACTTGTTCATGACGCTCTCGCAGGATTGACAGTGTTTGGTAGGTAGTCCTATCCTATCTTGCAAATCTTGGGTAGATCGTCGCTTCCAGCACAATTCTTAAACTTTTCTGCGCGATTCACAAGATCATCTCTACTTGAAACTATCTTCGACATCATAGATTACTACAAAGTTTCATCTCACATATTCCTCAGTCCTCCTTCGCGCATCCATCAACATCCGTTTCCAATCTCCTCCACTTCATTAATTCTCATCTCGTGCATCTTCTTCATACTTTCTTGTCCCTTCCTCTACACTATCACCGTCATCATTCGTCTCCTCCCAAATTCGACGTTTCTGGATTCTTCCTCTTCTCTTCATACTAACCAGGTCTTTCCATCTTCCTTGAACTGAGGTCGAAGTGTGGGTTGAAGGTGTAGCATCCGGAGGTGTGTATTTTCTCAGGGTACCGATGTTTCATGGGGTGGTAGACGAAACAAGGGAATCTCGGGGAATCTTTCCATCCCTCATTTTGATGCGCCTGTGCCATGGAACACATCCACCTCTTCAATAAATATAGACTTAGGCCGGAACGAAACTGTCTTTCAAAACACCCCCGTGCCAGAAATGCCTTTCAAATTTCCTTGGGAGTAAACTGCGTAGTGTGGTATGAGGCCCTTCACCATACCAAATTGGAAACGACCAGATCACTTCCGGACACATCATAAAGTACCGCGGTTGTTCTTTTCTTCCAGCTTGATGCCTCATTGCCAAGGTCGGGAAAATCCGTATGGTAACTGCTGCGCTTGCATTCCAATGCTGCAGGTGAAATAACAACCTCCCCCCGTCTTTCGGCACGCATACTCCTCGATCCTTTTCCACCATACGTTTTCTTGTAAACCCATTAAGCACATATCTTGTCCTAGTCGGGCATCCAGTAAGGAGCTCTCTTCTCACAGCACATGTCTTTCATACGGCTGTCTCCATGTCCACCACTTGCCTCTTCTCGTACGTCATGTACCTGCCCACCTCTGCGTTGATGATCGGTATCCATGTTGATTCGTTCTCTTGGTATCCTAGGTTTGGAGCCCTCTCGAAGTCGCCTTCGGAAGAAGTCCAGTGAACTTCCAATCACTAACATCCGAATGTGAAGCTGTCTCAAACTTACTCTGTCCAGCGTTCACCAACTGCTCCAGTCCATGCAAAGCCGTCCAGAATACCAGAAAACCTGCTGTCTCGAAGCTCGACGTTATTACTTCACAAAATAGACACATACGCAAGAGAGTCGTTCTTTCAGTGCATCCCCCATAACGTCTTCCTGCGTCACCTCCATGTCTCCATTGCCTGCGTTCAGGAGTTTATGGCCATGGGATACGCTGCATGCAACAAGACTGCATGGTGCACACTTTCAAAGTCCTTGGCTCCAACAAGTGAGCATCGGTGTTGCTTTTGGAGATGTATCGCATGCCATGCCAGGGTACGACAGATTTAATGGACTAGTTCTCCACTCCAGTCGGCGCACTTTGTTGGTAGAGTCTTCAATGCGGCAACTTTAGCCACGAATCGTCACCCTTCATATGCTACTCTTCAGCCTTCTTCAGACCTGGGCGCCAACGACCTGGGCGGTACTGTGTCCATCCGAACGGTCAGGTGTCCTCGGCCTGTGAGACCGAAATCTTGGGTCACTGCCATCTGATCTGTAGTCCTTGCCATAATGGGATATCTGAGTGACTTTCAACAAGTTTCTCACGCTCCCTTCGCGCACAAGACTAACCGCAGATGACTGATAACTTCAATCTGAACAGGATTGAATACCTCTCCGTCCTTGACTCTTCCGTTGATTAGGGTTCACATGGAAGATCTCGTCTCATTGCATTCCTTCGTGCGCCGGCTCGTCTTGAACTCCTCATGCTTCGTTGTCTTCGATGGCAATTTCCTCTCACTTTCTCACATCAAGAGTCCTTGTAGAAGCCGCTTGCGCAACTGGCGCTTTGGCCTGTCCTACTTGCCGAACGTGTGTGCCATGGTCTCTGCGTTGTATACGTTCGTCCGTAGTCCTGCTTTGGTCTCAGACTGTGTTCAGTGTCTCGTAAGTGAGCCGCAGAGTGGCATAGGGTTTCAACGATATCCACCTTACTGCTTTGCCTAGCGTTATTGACGAGTGAATCACAAGTCTTCTCGAAATTCTTCCTTGCCAGAGCTTCTTATGTCGAAGTTACTTCATTCGGTTTGGCTGCCTGGTGTTGCAAGGTACTCACTGAAGCGGTGGGCGCATTTCAAAACTTGTGTCACTTCCGCTTCACATGGCATAACGCGCTTTCTATCATGGTAAACTTTTTCTTGCTTCGAGTAAGTCTGTCTCGTGGCCAGATCATGGAAGGGCGTTGGAGTACCGTCCTGCAAGCAGTATAAAGGAGAGTATTTGCGATAGCGTGTGCTTCAAAGAGAGACGACCTCCGTCAGTTGTTCGATCGCATGGCGGCCTCTGACCGTGGGAAAGGTATGGCCAGCCATGAGCGTCGAGTCGTCGAAGTGGAGGTGTAGATCTCATCACCATGGTAAGAATTCATCACTTTGAATATACAAGAGATTCCCATCTCAATGGTAGTATCCCAAAATTCCGCTCCTAAACGTTCCAGCAATTCCGGGACTTCCTCGCCACTGGGTTCATGCACGCCATCTCTGCAATTTGCCCAAATGCTTGATATTGTATGGCTGGCCAATGGAGTACGAGTGGTGCACGAAGGCGAGCTTGAGGTGGCAACCTGCGAATATGAGGTCCTTCTTCATCTGGTGCCTTCTAAGGTGTCACTGTCTTAGCTCAGTTCGTCCTCAACCAGCTGTAATATGTGATGACGACAGATGTGAGAAATGCACCTTTGGATAAGGTCATGCTATGCGATAAACCGGCATAAGACGATGCCTGGTGGCTGTCAAGTCCTATTGTGTGCGGAAGAGAGCAGCATTGGGCAGAAGGGAGCATTCAAGAGTTTGGCTCGGTCGGTGCGTGTCGATCTTGTCGTTGTCCATCATGTTTGCATTTCTTCTGCCCACAGGCGAAACAGAAAGACCTCGCACATAGCATTCCTAAATGTTGTGGGCAGGCAGTGAGTGTTGACAGGCGAGAGCTCGTTTGAAGTGCTACCGTGAGCAGATCTGAAGCTCGCATGCATAATCAGAGCAGACAGTCAGCAGATTCCACGTTTCAAGCAGATTGTGGTTCCTGGTCTGACTATGTCCCCTTGCTCGGGACACATACCTGAGCCAGAAAGCAGGAACGTCTCATGGAGTCCAAGTGCGTGTAGAGGGCTTTTGCGTCGCAAGGTTATCTCTTCTTTCAGAGTCCTCGCCATGGATTTCCGGAAGACACACCCTCTTCAAGCAGGTGCACAAGTTGTTGCCGTGGGAACTTGAATTGAGCTCAATTATCAGGACTGTGAACCGAGACACATACTCGTATGCACTAAGTCAATGATACCAAGACTTCGCTGGAAGAAGCTTCGTGATTACGGAATTCAATCAGGGAGGTGTATGCATACATCAGCGTCAGAAAGATGTTCATTGCCTGTGGCGTCTCCAAGGCTTTCGCAGTTCAGCTGAGAACCCACGTCGTTCGCTTCGAGTCTTGCATGAGTGGGGACGGTACAGCTGACTGTTAGTGGTCGCCACTGCTGGGATTGTTTGTCCAGCTGGAGTAATAAGGCTTGCTCGCAGGTGACTGTTCTCGATGCTTCCAGACTAGCACAATCGTAGCAGTTTGTTTACGAAATGCCAGATACGACGCGAGCTGCTCTGGCGGTCGTGGTCATTCTTTAGAATTTCTTGCACATCTGCCGCTTTCCACCACGTGATATCAGTTCGATGGTTGTCTTTTGGCAGATGCTTATTGGTACTTGGGCGCGTGTTGTTTCGCGCCTTGGGGTTGTTTGTTGTTAAGCATTCGGACCTATGGTAGATTGTGTCACATGAGCCTGCCTGATCTTTTCATCGTAGCTCATTCGCTGGTGTGTTGGGCATACTGGTTATGAGTTTGTTATAGTTTAGCACTCGCACCCTGTTTACCCATCAGTATTCGAATGGTTCCTCAGGGGGCGATCGAATTTGGAAGTCGGAGCACCCCTTGTCCCCATGTCATCAGCCTTTTACGGATTCACGCCACCTTAGACATTGAAGTTCGCAGGTCCCAGGCGTAGCAAACCGTGGCCTGTTTCATGTCCTTCAAATGTCTTAACGAACAGAATCTTCACGGTACACTTACAAGGGATAGGGATTATGGGAGTGGTCAAGCTCATGAATGATTTAAGTTCTTCGGCTCGCCGATATACAACTAATCTTCCCCGTGGTTTCCCTGCAGAGCATGTCCTGCATTCTTTCTGAACGTTGTCTTCGCTCCACCAGCGTCCACTTCAACGAGAACGAGCTTTCCCAATCGCTGCAGTTTGTTCCTTCGTGGCCCCTCCCAATCAACAATGTCACTATAGTGCTTCTTCGCCTGGGTGCCATGGGCTTTCGACTTCAAATAAGCTGTGGATGCGTTCCCGTCGCTGCGTTAGTTCAGCAAGTTTTGGGTCCGCTCCTAAAGTTGTGGTGGCATGGTTTCGTCGAGGCTTTCTTACCTTCCCGAGAGCGCGCATTTGAACCCTTGTCCCAGTCCCCTCAATATCCATGTTATAGGTGAGTGCCAGTAGTGTGTGAATACACGATTCCTGGTGTTCTTCAAGTTCGTACGTTTGAGCTCCGTGAAGTGCAACCACTCTACGTGTTCGAATCTCGTGCGCCCTTTCTCGCGTGAGCAGCAATGGACGCAAGACACTCACGTTCAAAACGGCTGCAAATGCCCACGCTGAGATAGTGGTGGGTACCAGGTTCTGTGATGGTTTATATCAATGGTTGGATCGAATTGTCTGATTCGTCTGGTTGACGCACTGGTCCCGGCCTTTCATCAATCTTTGAAACATACGCCCGAGGCGGCCGTGGTGGGACCGCGGTTCGCGCCGAGTCATAGCCGCGATCATAGGTCTATGGATCTCGGAGCTATGAAAGCTCGCGAACGGGTTCGGCACGGCGCATCTGACGACAACGCCACGTGTATACCCCGAAAGGAACGCCGCTGAGGACCCCCTGGAGACCACGTTCTACTACACAATGCGCACGCAAAAGCACCTGTTCTCACCCACACCACCACTACCTGGTGGTGTTGCTGGCGTTTATGTGGCAGTGAATAAGTGACGGCCCGGCGATGGCCGCCGCCTCGTGCGCTGCTCGACTCCACCGGCCAATGCACGTCTACTCCTCTTCAAAGGCCCTTCCCCTTCCGTCTTGTCCCACGCTTCGCTAACACATGTGTCCGAAGTGTCATCCGCGTCTCCATCGCTTCTCCTCTCGTTTATTCGACGTCACTGCCAATAAACGCCCAGCAAGGAGTCCTCCAGGGGGTCCTCAGGGGGTCCTTTCGGCGGTATACACGTGGTCGTTCGTCAGATGCGCCGTGCCGGAACTGCGTTGGCCGAGTTCAAGCCGAGGGATCAATAGCTATGATCTCGGACTATGAACTCGGCGAACCACGCGGTTGCCCCCACCACGGCGCTACGGCGATGTTCAAAGAGTGTATACGAACGCCAGTGTTTTCTGACCGTTGGTTTTACATACTAACATATACATGCACTGCACATAGCTGGAGGTGCCCCACCGGTTTCTGATGTATTTAGATACCACTCCTCGTCTCTCTATTTCATTACCCGCTGTCAGCTTCTGCGGTATCCGTCGCAACGCGCCTCTCACATCCCGCCCCCATTGTTTTCCGTCGCTTCCGACGTTTCCGACGTGTTCTGTCCCACCCATTTGATAACCTCTCGAAACTTCTACCGTCCAATGACTCGTTTAGGTTTCGCGTCGCTTGTCCGATGTCTGAGTTCTTACATGCGTCCACGGCGGAACTGACGCTCCTGCGACCTCTCGTAACAGAAGTGTGGTGGCCGATGAGGAACCACGCAGCACGGGTATTCTCTAGCGCATCCTCTAGCGCGCGTTTGATTCAGCCAGCCATGGCAATCGCGTTGTCTTGAAATGTTTGGGGGTTGTTTCATTGAGTTGCGAGTCCGGCTGTCAAGAAGTCGTACTGGTAATACCGCGTGACCAGGTTTGTGGTACACGACAGTTGTGGAATAACGCTGTATCAAACGTGAACACCTGCATGTGCACGGCAGTTTCATCAAGCCACTAGCGGTCAAGGGTCCTTTCAAAACTAAGCTTGTGCCCGCCATAAGAAATCAGCGAAGATCTGGATCTGACGGAGTGCGTTTGTTCTGAGCAGAGGTCTACAATATACGCGTATCACTGATCTAAGACGACGCAGAATTCGTGATCGGCGCGTGGAAGAGAATTGTGGGTTTCTGCATGGAGTCTTGAAAAGGATGGTTCGACAACGGTAAATCGTTCATCGAACGGGCTTTCTGTGAATGACCTTTTCAAACGACCTGGTCCATGCAGTACAGGCAGACCAAGAAGAACTACGTTCAGGATTGGGCCCGCCTACTGTTTTCAGCAGTTACTTCTATCCTCTCTTTCGTGAAGCATATAACTTCGGAGAGAAATCTTCCCAGCGGCGAAAGAGAGGAAAGAGACCGGGAAGGGAACGCCATAGAGCTGTTCAGTTCGTGGACGGCGTAACATAGCTTCGAAGAGACGCACGGGAGACGGATGGCACATGCAGTGCAAACGATTATGTCAAGGCATGGGAATTTCTTTTGCCTCAATCCTAAGGCTTTGGGTGCATGGTGAGGCAATGGTTTGCTGCCATACCTGCTTGTAGAAAAGAAGTCGCTCTGGTGTTCCATGTCATGAATCCCGCTCTGTTGGTTACAGTCCGGACGTACAGCTTTTTCATACGTTGGGCGGAAGGAACTGAACCTCACGTGATTGGATGTGAACGACACGCGTTTCGCTTGGGTTCATACTCTTCGGATGACTATCGACGCCAACTTACGGAGTGGCAAGAGAGTGTTGAATGGCTTTCTATAGCATGTTCCCCAACGTCAAGATGGACAGTTTGTTGGAAAGCTTCAGACCGTGGCGCCCCGCACGAAGGTACCACATTCGTTTCAATTGTATTCTCGCGAAGAGTACGTGTCCTATTCGTGCAAGCGATGTTTGTATGGCATACAACTTCAAACGCATCTTCGACTATCCCTTAGGGAGCCTGCTCCTTCAGGGCGAGGATGGGGAGAATAATACCGTCACGGTTAAGGTTGAGGACTCGATACATGATTTCCTGAGGTCCTACCAAGACGGAACGCCGGGCACGGGATAAGCGTCAGTTACTGCCGATATGTCAATCGTCATGACTCGATAGCGTACAAGTGAAGAAGGTGATAGCACCTGGTGCCATCATGTGGGGCCGAAAGATAAACGTTCCAGATGGGGTTTCTCCCCCTCATTGACTTTGATGACAACGACGCGCAGCGGTTTAATTGCTCTAGGCATGTGGTCGAGGCAAAAGCGCATGTGGAAGATAGCATATTCTGCATGGTCAGGTTGTGTCTGATATGACGAACTGGGGTGAGGCCGCATGGTGTTCCACTTCAGTTTAGTTTCTGTGCAGATGCGCCGAGGAAACATGTCGTTTGTGGAAGGCGCGCAACGTTATGCCAGTGTCGTTGCTCACACAGGACCCACCATAGATGGCACCGCGACAAGCGCGTAGCGGACGAATTGGGCGTGACGATGATCTGGACAAATACTGGCGGACATCATGGCATAGCCAATGCTTTCGAACCGAGGAGGACATTCTAGATTACTTGTTCTGCAAATCGACAGTTTGGAGACTGGCGGCAGATTTTGCGAGAGCCACGAAGTCGGAGGACGCTTAAGCGGACATAGAAACGCGGCATCATTCTTGAGTAGATTCGACGCCCATTCGAACCTTCAATTCGTTCTTCGTTCGAACAACCTTGAACGAAACCCTTGCGCGTAATACTACTGCGTGCTTGTTTGGGGCGACGGAAGTTACGGCCGTGCATGGCGTGAGGAATGACAACCCGTACGGCGGAAACAGAAGGTAATGGTGAACTACCAGAAACTTGTCAACCTACGTTTCACGCTCCGCTATCTCTTGGGCATATTCTTATCATTGACCAGGTGTTATATATATATATATATATGTTTGGAGAGTGAAGAGTGGTAAGAAGAATTCGAAACCGCGAGAGGCTTTCGTCCAGAACAAAAGTGAGGCAGCTACTGTGAGCTGATAAGACGAGGTGTCTCGGAATCCCGGGGAATGGTTGTGTTGTCTCTACTCCGGGAAGGTATTTCTGCGTTGCGCGCTGGCATGTATGGATTTGAGGGGCCTCGGCGTTTTTCATTGATGTGATCATATGATGAGGCAGTGTGTTCTCTCATGCCAAGTCAGCAATTGCTATTGTGCATTACGCAAGAAAGGTGTGGCGCAATGAATTGAAGATGAAAGAACCGGTTACGAATGAGGTAGTTTCAAGCGTCTTATGTGGTGGATGCCAAATTTTCTGAACGGAAACGAAAGACTTCGACTATATGGAATGCACCCAAGGGATTCCCATCGTATCAATCTTTCCCATTCCATATCATGTCGTACCTATCCACCTATTGGAATAAACCTGGTCTTATCACTACGTACAAATAGAAACCGTTCCATGAGTGGCCACTTGCCTTACAAAGGAAGATGACTACGTTGGACATCACACTTTACTCTCTGTCGAGGCGACATCGCTTTGGCTCTATGTGAAGAAGTCGAATATCAAACATGCAGCAAGTGGAAATGGAGTATTTACGAGTAGGGCGTTTTCCGAAGGGGAGCTTATTGGATACTTTTATGGGACCTTGGTGTATCATGATCTAAGCCGACGCAATACCACACATTTGACGTATGGAGACGGAATGTGGGGGCCACTGTATCTCGGTTCAGGAAGTCTTGCATGCAAGTGAGGGTGAAGGGCAAATGTACAACACTCTCCCGCATTATGATACTGAAGTCAACGCTGGTCATGCCTGGATAGTTCCTGCTCCTTTCTTTGTAGCGGGCTATATCAATGACGCATCATATCGTGAAGGTGATGAGGACAAGGAATTGGAAGAAATGGATTCTAACATGGCTCCCAAACCAAATGTATTCATTCGCCAGCCCACAGAGTATCAGGCTACAACTTTGGGGCTTTGGAGAACTACAGACTCCTCGTAGTCACGGCTTCAAGGAACATTTAAGGAGCACGACGAAATTTACGTTGACTATGGACCCACATATCCTTGGGAAAGGTTAACCTAGGTTCTCAGACAATGTCCTTGAACTTCGTATGGGCTCAATGTAGTGAGAAAAGCTTTTTGTTGAAGTACATTGTATTGAACAATTGTGCTATGATTGCAGAAATACTACTCATATGTACACTCAAGCTGTAACTGTGTAACATATTGATGCATATAGTGGTATGAAAGATCGTTGAAAGTGCCGTACTTGTATATGCAGGGCGCACATCCGGGAAAATCGGACCAAGTCCGGAATATGGACCCGGGAAAGGTCCAAAAATTGAATGCCGATCCGCCACAAATGCTGCAGGAATGCTTTTCTCATATATGCAGTAGGCGGTTAAATTCCCCTCCCCTTCACATATCAGTCCTGCACACCGAGTACGTGACCTCACATATCACTCTCAATCATATACCTTCAGTATCGTTCACGTTTCTATATCTGTTCCGTAATACTACTACGCGCACGAAGGCCGAAGGATCTCGGATGGCCCCTCACGTGCGGAGCATGCAGGTAGTAAACCGCGAAAGGCATCGGTACCGCCGGAGCGCTGGGATACTGGGGTGGCCAAACGTAGGAGCGCGGTCGTCTCACGAAGTAGTGCTACTAATGGGAGAGGTAGCCGAGGCCGAGCACCTCGTGCTGGACTTCGCAAACCAAAATCTTCATCTACAGTATCGGAAGTAAACGAGAAGGAGGTCAGGAGCTTCTACAAGCACTACGGAACGCACAGTAAGTGAAACCGTTCAAGCCAAGGATAGTGCAATGCGTGGGCCTGCTACACGCCACATGGCTGCAATGGAAGAGCCAAGGGTCAGTGATGATGGAAATGTAGATGTCAAAGCGATGAAAGGAAATAAGAGAAGAACGGCTGTACGTCAGAATGTAAGCAGGACAAGAGGCAGTGGAGGAACAGAAGGTCCTCGTATCGATGATTGTTTCGACAGGTGAGAACTGCGGATGACAATGCGGAGATGGAAGCCATGGATTGCGCCATCGTGAGAGCCGAACCTAGAGCCAAACCTGGGGATAGGGAGATATCCAGAAGCGCTGCCGGAACAGAACGTAAAAGTTATGATTCGAGAAAAGTGAAGAGGAACGAGAAAATGAATGAGGGTGTCTCTCGTGCCAAGAAAGGCAGTGGAAGAAAGGAGCGGGAGTCCACGGACGCAGTAGATATCCCAAGTGACGTGGAGGACAAGGATAACGTGGAGGCGAATGATAACGTGGACGCCGGAAATGCAACGCATATGGCTCCCATCGAAGGCAGGCATGATTCCGTCCCTCATATTGGGTCCAGACAGAAGGAAGACGAAGACGAAGACGAGATACAACCGACACCAGTCACAGGTGAGTCACAGAGAAACAGGTTCAATCAGGTCAGAAGAAGGACAACCATGGAAATGAGAATAGACGGGTGGGGAATGATCGGCAACCTGTCATAGCAAACGCCCGTAGAGAAGTATGGAACGATAAAGATGTTGATCGTGGTGCTTTGTCACGGTGCTTTTCCTGCATGGTGCAATGGAAGAAGATGAAGATGAATCCCTTACGCCGCGGTACGAGCTTTTGGAAAAGATCGGGAAACTGAAGGGAGATCTGTATCGTACAATAGAGGACAAGCAAAGTCTGAAAATGAGCGTACGACTTGCTCAGAAGAACATAGAGCAACTGGAGGTTAAGGTCAGAGAACAAGAGGTTCTCATACACTCTTTGAGAGAGGCTCTCAGACGTGGAGGGAAAAGGAACGAACGTGACAGTAACAAGAGCAGGAAGCGGTACAACATTGACGTGAACAACGAGTTTGTTGGTGTTGCGAAGACCGTCTATGAATCCATACTTCAATACGCCAAAGACGAGACAAGAGAGCTATGCTTCGAGATGAGTATACCGGCAAGGAACTGGAGCAACCGAAGTGAGACAGCTGGACCTGAGAAAGACGACAGTGTGCTGGTTGTTGATGGGAAGGAGATAGTGCCACGGTGCCCAATGGATCTTGCCATGGAGATGAGGGCGTACACGCCATCCGTACGTGGTGGAGGCGACCATTTGTTGATGCAAATTGTGGAGACGGAGGTAATGAAGCCACGTTGGGAATCTATCCGAGGAATGAAAATGGAAGATGACTGTGTGAAACAGTTAACGCACGACATTTGTTTGCGCAGAAGGTTGAAACAGGCTTTAAGTGATGCAATAGGTGTTCGAAAACGCCATGCGAAGGAGAAGTTATTGATGGGACTAGGTTACGACATGCTTGTAAGGACCCGGATAAAAAATGATGAAAGGGAGCAGAACAAGTATGAAATACAAACCAGAGAGGTACGTGAAAAACTCCTACCCGAAGATGCAAATGGATGTGAGATTCTGTCGTCGTGGAGAACTCAGAAGGTAGAAGATATATGTTTCTCGGGCTTTAACCCATATCATGCAACCGAAGATGAACCATGTGACTTGCTTTTTCGGAACAGCCTGAGCTTGGAGGTGCTGCGTGAGTTCATGGGCTACGACGTTTTACAAACAAGTTCGAGGAATACCGAAGAGAAGGATCCAGTGGATGGAACAATTATGCATCTGGCACGTCTTGATGCCTGGATAGCGTCCGTTGTTCGCGCGAAAGAGTCTGAACGAGGGAGAGGTGGTAAGAGACAAGTGTTGTTCTCCAACTTGTTCGGGAAATATCTACCACTGGCACTTGAGAGTATACTGAAGACCGTGAGGGTCCGCATGCAGCAGAGTTATCCAACAGAGTTCAGAAATGGCCCATCGAATGCTGAAGATGCGCGGCATGGAAATGATGACCGGGTGGGCACTGTGGTTTACTGGATTCCGTCGAAAAGGAAAATGTACCTTGCTGTCCGAGAAGATGTGTTTATGGGAGAGATCTCTGAGAAGCTCGGAGCTGTACTGGATTGCTATTTTGGATGCTGCAGTCGGGGAGACCGTATGTTCTACGACATAACTGCAGAGAGGGATGTGAGGGAAAGGTCTGTGCAAGAAGGATTACATGAGGAGAATTGGATAGAACGTCACTAATGCATTATGGTTTACGTTACGAAAGTTTGGTGATTGGATGGTAGTGTAAACGAGCTCGGGGATTGCGATAGAATCTGTTAATGTAGAATCGGTGGAACTTCCAGTGCAATGGAGGGAAAAAGGGGCGTGCGGGATAGTTTTGTCGGAGGATGTGTACCGAGCCTTTGATCGAAGAGAATGGGACGAGACCGAACCATGGGGATACAGATGCGGTTGTTGACCGTTTTAGAGAATTGGAGATTTGCAATGTGTGATCTTCCTCGTCATCCGTGGCCCAGCGGAGGGAAATGCAGTTCAAGGATTCGTCAATGTTATCCAACGGCTCCGTTACCTCGAAGAAGCGAACAAAGGCAAATTCAGAATCGGAATTGCTTTGGTTATATCTGCTAAAGCGAACCAGGGCAAAGACTTTGCATACCCATGCGGTCGGGAAGTCACAACCGGGAGGAAGAGTTCCATTAACCAGGACGGTAGAGAATTTTGGGGACTTGGAAGGGCCGAAAGAAGTGGTTGCAAAAATACGTTCACACAAAGAGACCTCCGGCTCTCGCAGTCTAATGCATTGAAAGTGACGATCGTAGTCATCCAGCGAGGGGCAGAATCCAGAAACAATGTAAGCGGAGTTAACGACGGTGATTTTGATGTCATGGGGGTTGTCCAACGGTTGAAGAGTTTCTAAGCTTAGGGTACGGAAGGAAGAGAGGGCGTCGCGAGAGATTTGGTTGATGAACTGCAATGTAGTTTTGGAGAACAAATCTGTGAGAGCAGATGACGGGACGTTTGGATGGGACCGAAGATACTTGTCGGCCGTGATGATGTCGAAGAGGGAGAATGAACTACCATCACGAACCATGGAGGGACACCGCTGCGACAAACGACCGGCCGAGTTGGTAGACATGGAGAAGTGTTTCCTTACCGAGATGGAGTGTAAGAAATCCTGCGACTCTTGGATTGAGTCCACTGTTTCCTTATGCGCAGTTGATCTTCTGCGAGAGGTACGGCGGTAGTGGTTCTTGAAGAGGAGATGCGCGTGCTCGTACACACCTGCATCACCGAAATGGAGGCCTCCGTATCGACGGATGTCTGGAATGATGTGATCCAGGAGATGGAGTTTGAGAGTACGAAAGTTGGAGGCCTGGTATGGACCCAAAACTGAGACAGTTTGAGTCTTGAAGTTCTTGATGAGAGTCTCGAAAGAGCGTAAGCGATCATCAGTCCATTCTGGGGCAGTGTGGTAGTGAAGAACGTTATTGACGAGATCGACGTAAGAGGTGAAAATGGTGGTTATTGGGGCGGGAGATACTTCACCGCAGCAACGGTCGAAGAATGCACCGATGAAGGGGAAGACCATGTCGAGGGCGCGATAGTCCTTTGCTTCTAGCATGCCTCTGATTCCGTCAGTGGTGAAGAAGCCGTTGAGAGACTTACCCTTTTCAGATGTCGAGAAATCAATATGAAGCCCTGGAGCCGGAAACGAGCGTTCGATGTCAGCTAGGATGGAGTTAGCGTGAGTAAGAATAGATGTTCTGATGGACCGAAACGACCTGGAGGATCCATTGAAGCCCACGGAAGAGTGAAGAGAATCGGACTTCAGGCGTTCGATTGTGGCGAGTTTGATGAGTTTAGAGATGCCAAGGTGAAAGTTGTGAAAGGGCTCGAAGGAGAAGATTGAATAAGGAGTGAGCAGTGAAGAGATGTTGAGAAGAGGGTAAGATTCCAGAAAGGACTTGTATGGAGAGAGAGAGGTGGAGTGGAGAAGTTCTGCAGCTTCTTCTTTGAGGTTCCTTGCAACCCGTGGTCTATGGGAGAGGAGAGCAGAATCTGCCTCGAGAAGTAGGTCATCATGTCTTTTTCTGGTTTGCAAAGTGTGTGAGAGGGTTCGCTCTGTGAGAGTAGGTTGGTAGAGGTTGAGTTTTGAACGAGGGAGGAGACACCGGTGGCAGGGTTTGCTTGGCTTTGTGCCATGAAGTACTGCGAGAATGTCCTTGGCTTCGGGGATGTCAGCGCTGTAGTTGGAGATGACTGGATGGCATTGACGAAGGACTCCTTTGGCGTCGCGGAAGGGAAAACCCTTCATACCGATATGATACAGAGGTTTGAGGATGGTTTCTAGGGACTCCTGGACGAGCTGCATGCGCACAATGCGGGTCACGCTGGGGGTTGAGGGAGCGACTTCCAAGGAATGTGATGTCAGATCGCTCGGAGGCACTGGGGATGTGCTGCGAGTGGTGCAGTGAGTCGACGCACGCACTGATGTTCTCGAGCTGGCAGAGAGACTCGACAGTTGCGACGTTGATTACGATTGCCGGAGGATATATGATGCGTATAGGTAATGCTCAGGCAATAGCATGAGGCAGAGGGAGTATGTATTGTATATATATTAAAGCGCTCGCCACTCTCGCACCGCGGAGACCTCGTGTTACGACAGATGAGCTGGATCTCGTATTAGTGGTGAGAAATGAGTCTGCACGGTAGTGCGTAGCTGGAACGAGGCGATGGAGTGTATATGTACGCACGTGCAGTGTAGATAAGAGATATGGGATCGTGCCAGATGACGTCGGGTCCGGAGAATGCATGATATGCTCTTTATAGGTCGAGACGTCATTGGCGGCAGATTCCGAAGCCATAGGGTGTGCGATTGGCGGTAGTTCCTGTTCTTTGAAGAATTGTTGACTGGATGAAAGAAGGAGTCGCTGTGGGATGCGAGACGAAGTTGTTGTAGGAGAACCTGAACGGGGTCCCTGAGGTAGAGGGTGGCGGAGAAGTTATGGTTTTTGTCATGGATGATGGTTGAGGTGAACCCAATGGAGCTGACTGTTTCTTCGAAGATTTTGGAGTGCAGTTTCAGACATTCGGCAGCGGAAGTGATGGAGGTCTGGAAGAGGGAAGAGGGAAAGGTGGATTGCTTGAGAATGTTGATGAGCTCGTCAGCAGAACGCTTTCCGTGTTTTGTGGCGATGGAGGATATGTAGGTGACGAGGTTATGGATGTGGTCTTTCTGTGAGGGTGGAGAGGGGGAGAAGGCGTTACCTGAGCCTGTGGAAGGGGACTGGGAGGCGAGTTGGTGATGCGGGCTGAGTATCTGTGCTGCGTCGGATGAGCGTAGGGAGAGAGCAAGCTGTTCCTGAAGATAAGGGTCGTCGTCTGCGAGTGCTACGTTATCGGACGGGCGGTTAGAGGGGGGGAAGGAAGGGGGTTCGGTGTTGTTGAGTCTGCGGCGCTTGATTCGGGGAGGGAAGTGGGATCCTCGATGAGGTGTTGGGGTGAGAAACGGGTTTGGGTCATTCCTGTGTCTGCATCGCTTCTGATGCTGGGCGAGAGAGGCGAGGGACTGTGTATGGAATGAGCAGCGGGGGAAACAACAGTTTTGCATGGCTGGGTGAGAGGGTATGAAAGTAGTGAGGGAAGTTGCTTGCAGAGGGAGGTCGGTGGTGATGGTGCGGCGCAGAATCTTGGAGCACCCTGCAGGGGAGAGTATAAAGTGTGTTTATACGCCACCAACTCCACCGTGCACGTGATCGTTTACGTGCCTTTCCTGCATGTTTCAGTGTGGGGAGGATTTCGAACTTTTCTGAACACAACTTTCAAAAATTTTCGCGGACGGCGCATTACGCTGCCGGCGATGATTGACGTACAGTGTGGCTGCGATTGAAGTTCTTCTTCTGTGAGCTTCAATGGCGTTGCCTCTCAGAGTCCTGTCCTGGGATGTGAAACGTGCGAAACAGGTAAGTCGAGGCGTAAATGTTTGATATGGCGAATATGCGCGACTCTGACCAGTGTTCTTGCGCGGCGGCGGCTGTGTGCGAGAATGAGCGCGACAGGTTCATGAAGCTGCAGCGTGCGGAATCTTTGGATTGGAACCGGAGTAGTTCAGGTTTTTTATGTTTGGGATGCGTACTGAATGGGTTCAATGTAAGTGAGACCTTTTGATGCTGATGGTGTTTGCGAAGTCTAACTGCGGAACGTTACGTGATTTTGCGAGACGCACGGAGAGGATTTGGAAGCAGGTTAGCGTGAATGTCTTGGGCGGGGGCCTATGGGTAAGTTTGAGAAGCTTTTTGTTCGACTTTTGATGTGAATGCTAACTGGATAATGTTGTATGCGTATGCGTAGGGCTTTTGGGACAGTTTGATGCGTGTTGTCGAGGGTATTGGTGAGGTAGGGGACACATGGTAAGTAGATGAGTGTTCATTTGAGAATGTTTCGAAGAGCGAAGAGTTAGCTAACGGGATATGTGACTGCGCGGCGGGGGCTGTTTGCGAGAATGAGCGCGATAGGTTCATGGAGTTATAGCGTGCGGGATCTTTGGATTGGAAGTGGAATGGGGATGGGGCGGAAGGCGGTGGTTTACTTCGTTTCCTATGTGTAACGTGTTTTTTGAGGTGAAGTGGATAAGGGAGAATGGTTACGATGTGGCTGGGTGGTTGGGTTTCTAGAGGAATCATGCTAATGACCCTGAACTCTGACGAACAAGAGTTTGGGGTCATGGAAAGAATGATTACCTCAACGGAGGCCTTCCAGGTAATCATTCTTTGCCATTATTCCAAATTCTTGTTCGTCAGAGTTCGGTGTGGATGGCAAGGTACGCGTCGGGGTAATTACGAGATGTTTTTTGTTCGAGTTCTGATAAGAATGCTAACTGGTTACTGTTTTATGTGTATGTGCAGGATTTTCGGGACAGTTTGATTCTTGTTTTCGAGGCTATTGGTGAGGTAGGGACACATGGTAAGTAGATAAGTGTGCATTTGGGAAAGTTTCGAAGATGGAAAAGTATCTAACGGAGTATTTGACTAGCTTGTGCTTGTGCATGTGCAGGTGCGTTGGATGGCAATGGATCGGTGGCGGTGCTGAAAATTGTGCAGTTGAGATGTTTTCGAGGGAGTTGGGGAGATGAAGATGGCGAAGAATGTTGAGGTAAGTGTGTTTATTTCCATGTTGGGATGGACGAAGAGACTAGGCAACAGAAAACTAACCAAGGGGATGTCTACATTGAGGGCAACGAGAGCATTTTGAGGGTATCTATTCGGTGAGTTTCGATGCGTAATTGTCTTCCAAATGATACAGGGCTTCTTTGGTGATGTCAGAATGGATTTTCGTGGGTGGGAAGTAGGGTGGAGATGTGTACGATGACCGGTTTGGACCTGTTTTCATGTGGTGCTATACCTTGCATGAACCTGCAATACTGCATCAATAACATTCATTTCTGCTAGGATGGAACCTCTACCGTGCTTTCGGACCGATGTCTCTTTTGGACCGATGGACCGGTAGTACTAGTGAACTAGCAGAAATGGAAGTTAGTTCTAAGATTCTAGCAACTTTCATATTTCTTAGAAATAGCTCGTAGTTTGAAAGTCAAGCCTAGTATTCCATTCAAACCATACTGCAGAATCTGGAGTTTACTCTAGTTTTTCTTCCACTTCAAACTTCCACTAATTGCAATTTAACATATGAAATACTAGCATTTTTTTTCTGCGATTTTTGGACTGTAAACTAGCATCCCGGAAACACAGACGATGTCGTGGGCAAATGTTATCTGTCTGATAAAGATAAAACAGGTGAGGAAGGCATTGAAAATTTTGTACACAAAGAAGGTTCGGAAAAACAACCAATGTCTCTTTGCGTTGCAAGCGCTTAGAGAAGAGATAAATACAGTGACCACCGGAAGAAAGAACGTTTGCATGGCATTAGGGGGCCCTCCATATGACGAAAAGGTAATGCGTACTTTGCATATGCTAGGGTGGATTTGAAAGAAGTCTGACTTTCTGTGAGCCAAAGATCAGAATGATACTAGGCATTGCTTCTCTAGCATAGCCAGAATACATGAATGTTAGCATTGATAAGGTTAGTAGTGATAAAGTTGCTTGTCTGAAACCAAATGGCGTTCAACGGTGATGTAAGATCGTCGGTACAGATGTAAGAATGATGCTTTGTGGTGTAGCCAGTGTAGACGCGCTTTTCAGGCAAAATGCGCGTGGGAGCCGGATGATCGAAAAGATTTCAAAGTTTGTCCCGTCTTCTGGGAGGCAGAACACTACTGTGCGAAACAACGATCTGGCTTCGCAACGCTATATGAAGGAGAGGGGAGTGACAACAGCGACCGAGAGTAGGGAGGGACCGACAACAGCGATCGAGAGTAGGGAGGGACGGAAAGAAGTGGTGAAGAAGTGAAATTGTAGAGAGGGAAAAGATGAACGAGACAGGAAAAAGCGGAGAAATGTAGTGCAGAAGAGAATTTATAGAGAGGAAGAAGGAATAAGAAAGGGGGAGAAGGGCAAAGGTAGAGAGAAGTGTCTGATGATAGGGAAACCTAAGATAACCGATATTAAATGAGCCACATATCGCACTGCCAGACCGATATATATACCCATTTGTAAGAATTTGGCATTTCCGGGAACCAGGAAGAATATTTATTGGAATTTGGGGAGCAGCGCTTTGGATCTTTGCTGGAGCAGCTTGCCGCTAAAAGCGTGACTACGGTAGCTTGGCAAGTGACGCCTTGGCGGCAAGCATTCTGCACTCGACGATTGTCGATCCTTCGCCTTCCATTTTGGTTTTACCTTTTGTTGGGCTCCGTTCTTTTCAAACCTCATGAGACCATTGACAGTAACATCTCCAACTGTTCTCTATATCCTGCGAACTCACATGATCCACAGTCCTATTTCAAAATCACCGACCCCCAAACTCAACTCGGTTAAGACAAGAACACTCTCTCCCGCAGCCCTGTTCTGCAGCAGCCTACTGGAACGCTCTGCATCCGAAACTGAGATACGTAACCCTCTGCAAACATTTTTCCCAAGCCCTACGATATCGGAAGATTACAACACCTCAGCTCTCAAACGTAATCACACCGAGCGAGCTACTGCCTTTCACGACCTAAATAACGTCCTCGAAGCACCTCTCATCCCAAGAAAACTCGCAAACCTGGTCTTCGGAAAAGCCTTTTTTGCCCTTCACCCTTTGATTTCGGCATCAGTTCTGGAATCTACGCAACAAAAGTACAATCCTGCGCTTCAAAACTTTGTACAGTGGGCCGTGGATCAACCAGATTGGAACCTTACCCTGGACCAACTTTTATCGCTCTACATACAGGATCGCTACGAGACTGATCCACGCCCAGGACAGATGCAAGAAATGTCTAATCTAATTTGTATGACGCTCGTAATCATGCCACATATGCGATCACGCCTTGGCCTTTCGCGCAGATGTATTCAGGGATGAAAGCACATCTAGCCTTCCAAGTCAGCCGCTCCATTGAACCGAGAAATGACCTTAGCATTCGCGTGGAAGCTAGTCGAAATGACCAAACACGAATCGGCGGCTCTATTGCTTCTTTTATATGCAGCATACCTCAGATCGACTGAAGCAGTGAAACTGCTGTGGAAGGCCTTTGCCTTCCCTGGCGATGTCAGGATTTCTGCGTTTGGCGCTGATGCAGCCGGAATTAATATTCTTGACGCGAAGACGTCCAGAAGAACAGGGCGGATGCAGTTTGTTCCAATTTTGGACAAAGACATCATTACGTTCCTGCGCAAATATAAGTCCACACAAGTCTCAAGCCCCCGTTTTGCTCCACACAGCACGTATGCAAAGTACCAACGCGACATCAAGGAAGCTGCTCAAAGTTTCGGCTTGTCGCAAGCTAAATTCACCACACACTCTGCCAGAATCGGAAAAGCCACCGAAGACTACATTTTGGGCATTCCCGTGCAGCAAATCGCCATAAACGGTAGATGGAGATCTCTAAATTCCCTTCGTGGGTACCTGGATAATGGGAAGTCCTGGCTGCTGAACATTGCGCTATCCGACGAACAACAAACTCAGATCCGCCTAGCATCAGCTTCCATCACGGACAGGATCAGAGAGCAGATTTGATTTCTTCTTCTTTTTCCAGCTTTCTCAAACCTGCGGACCACAAATGATCGCAACTCATCCGTATTTCGCTCTCAACTTTCACCCTGCTACCATGAGACCCTCTTTGATGCTGACTTAAAGCCACCCCTGCTCTTTACTCGTGAAAGATTTTTTTTCTCCCTCAACCTCTGCCTGTCTCTCTCGCCTCAGAATGACGAACCCTTCGAACCAACCACCTTTTCCTTCTGCGTCTAATCAAACCTGCAGCTCACCGCATCATTCCCCTCCGGCACCAGTCATTGCGCAGCCATCACCAGATGTCAACCCGCCTCCCCCCGCCACAGCGTCACTTTCATCCCCCGCCGGCCCATCCTCCCACATTTCTCTCCCCCTATTTGGAAACCTGTCATCGAAAAGCCACCTCTTCTTCCTTTCGGAACTCACGCAAGGACAGCTTCTTCTCATCACCCAATCAGCTCCACCTAACCTTCGTACGTCTTTCGGTCCCTTCCCGACGAAGGAACAACTGATTGCAGATGTCTTCCGCCTCCGAGAGCTGGAAGGATCTAATGGAAACACCGAACATCGTAAGAAAATGGAGCAGTTGTTGTCCATGCCACCGCAGGATATCTGAAGCTGGCCAGGGAGAAGCCGACCGATCTCATCAATCTCATGAATTCTGCCATCGTGATCGACCAATCCCTCTCACCCAGGATCTTTTCCGCAAACCGCGCTGATGAAGCTGCCGCTATTTCCATCTCTTGGCAGCTGATTGCCTTCCGACAGGCATCATCCGTGGCCAGAAACAACGCTGACCCTACTCGATTTCTCCCTCTAGCCTCAACTCCACCCCTGGGCACAGCTGCTGAGACCGCGAATCAGAATCCCGACCCTTTTTCCTCAAGCGACGAAGACGAAAGACCTCCTCGAAAGAAGGCCAGGCACTTTATCACCCCGAAGGCCTTTTCTATAGGAATGACTAACGCTCACAAGTCAACTCTTTTAAACTACCCGGGGAAAGGCGTATCGTCTCTGAGTCTGAAAGTGGAGGAGCTCATGGGACCAACAATTCTTTCCCTGATAATTTCCGGAGGTGTCGATCTCCCCACCTTCCTCCAACACCATTTCAAACACTGGAAGCGCAGCGCCACCGGTCAGCATCTCTCAGCAGAAATGGAGGCCATTACTCTAGGTCGCATCATTCACCTGGAGCTTCTGACCCATGAATCTCCAAAGGAAGCGCTCGAACAGCGCCCATCTCTCGAGGTAGCGCTCAGACGCCTGTACGCGATTCTTCACGTGGAAGAGGCCATCTCCACAGGAGAGCATTCAGATCGCAGGGACGCCTGGGAAGAAGTCAACCATATTCTGGAGACCGTACCGCAGGGCACAGTACGCGCCGAGACCTTACAAGAAGCCATGACCAGAAAGGTGGCCCTCCACCGGAAGAGATTGGCAGCAATCAAGGCGATTCAAGAATCTCGGTCGAAATCCCGCCCTCAGTGCTCAGGTCGCCTCGACAAACCTTCCGACAAACACCAGAAGGAAAAACCGCGCCAAGCAAGGAACTACCGCCTCCCGGAGTATACTCCACTAGGATTTTCCCAATTCCACACCTTGAACCATGTTCTGCGGTTAATGTACATGCGAACTCTGCCTTCGATGCTCTTTGCCATCTGTACCATGGACCTCACTTCTCCAAACGAATACCTTCCTCTTCTCGTCCACCATCTAAACTGCAGAACACAGCGGCAGCGAATATTCGCGACACCCTCTCTCCCATGATTGATGACCTGTACCAGGAAAGTCTGCCAGAATGGGTCCCCGAGCAACATCTTTTCAGCATAGAATCATCCTACGCACTCCACAATGAGGTGGAACCTCTTTTCCAAGATCCGTCAAGTGCGTTCTCGCGCGGAGTTTTCAAGCAAATCCAGGCGAGTAGGATTGCCGTTCCTGCTGCTCGACCACCCCCCGATATTCGCAACGCAGAGCTCTGGATCTCCAGACTTCCTTGTGACCTGCAGCCTCTCTTTCGTGGAAGTACAGTGTCCAAGTTCGAATTGGGATTGTACGAATCGCTATTCGACTCCGAAACCGCAGATCTCTGCCGCAAAAGCCTCCCTAAACCCCGGCTACAAGCCAGCCACTCAGAGTACATATCGCTTTTGGATAGGATTAACACAGCGGGTATGCTTTCTTGGTCTGTTGTGTCGGAGGAAACGCCCAGGTATTCTCGATTGGCCGAACTTTCGCAACTCACTCTCTTTGCTGTGGCGAAGTCAAGCGATGACGATCGTCTAATCTCACGGCCCAGAACTCAGAACACACTCCTACCTGACCCACCTTATACGTCTCTACCCGAACCAAGCCTCTTTGAGTCCATTATCTCTGAGGAGGGCAGACTTTCAGCATTCTACTTTGATGTGGCCAATATGTTCCACAATATTACCCTTCCGCCTTCCATTTCTAGGGTTTTTCCTCTCCCCGCTGTGCGAATTTCAGATCTTCCACCCGCCCTCGCCGGTTCTCTTTCAGAAAGGCTAAACGTCCCGGTCCAGAAAGATGTTATTCTGCGGCCATGTCAGGCCTCCATTCCCATGGGCTTTAAGTGGAGTGTCTTTATAAGTCATTACTTTGCCTCCGCGCTCCTACAGGAATCCTTTCATATTTTCTGTCAATCGCCGCTGGCTCCTCAGAACACCCACATTCTTTCCCCGGTTCTGAAGGAAAATAACCCTTTCTATTTGAGTCAGCAGCAATCGCTACTGTTGCACATCATTGACGATATTGCGGTGGTTGTAAACAACTAACCTCCGGAAGCACTTCGTCTTCTGCACCGTATAATGAGAAATATATTTACTGCGGCAAAGCTGCCAATCAAGGAATCGAAATCATGCGCTGTCGAACGAGTTGAGGAGAACGAGGTTTTGTTTATGGGGTGCGTTTGGAATCTGCAGACAAATATCATCAGGGCGGTCATAGCAAAGCTCAAAACACTGTTGATTCGAATCCCGCGCATTATCTCCTCAAATCGCATATCTCTTACCGCATGGCAGTCTATTATCGGCAAGCTTATTTGGCCGTCCTTATTGAACAGGTCAATGCTTTCCTGCCTCAATGCAGTCTTTAAGCACAAAAGGGGCGAGGCATCAGATGGTAACTCACTTCAGCCTCATCCCAGAATGAAGCGGGAAGTCTCAATTCTGGCAGCTATCCTACCGCTCGGCCGAGTGAATCTATCTTTATCTGTCTCGGACCTTGTCATTACACTCGAAGCTTCTCAAATTGCGGGAGCAGTCATGGCATCTCAAGTATCTTCGCCAAGAGCCATACGTCTCTGGCATCTCGGGCAAAGGTTTCGGAGTATGTCTTTCGATGCCTTCAGACATACGCACGGCGAAGAAATGGTCTCGATTTATGAATCGATGAACTGAAGAAGATGCTTTACGCACAAATGCGAATCGCAAAAAAAAATAATGGATTGGAAGCGGCTACTGCAGTCCTTGCCCTCGAATGGCTCATCCGGAAAGGAGTTCGCAACGCAAGGGTAGTGTCTTTAACTGACTCTCTCGTAACCCTTGGAGCTATGTCAAAAGGAAGATCTTCTTGTATTCCTTTGTTACTTCGATGCAAACGTTTTGCTGCCCTCTGCATTGCATTCAACATACACGTGGTATTTCTTCATATTGACTCAAAACGCAACATTGCTGATAAACCGTCTCGAGAATTTTGAATCTCTGTAGCACGCTTGTCATACAAGCAGAGCTCTTTTGTAGCTACAAGCTGCTGCTGTTCTGGGATGGGACATGTTGCACCTTCAAGGTGCTTATGGAGCTGGATTGCTATATAATCCAGTGGTGTTTGAAGTGTTAACTGCCGCACTGTCCTTCTACCAAAACAGTAAAGATCGCTCCTAAGAGCTGTGATACACATAGACAATAATGTTCTTTATTCACCGTGGACCGCTGCACGTTACGCTCATGTTACTGATGGATCAATGCGATTCGAAGCTTGTGTCACAAACATTTGCTTCAAGAAACGTGCCCATTCCGGGCCGTAGGGATTTTGAGGCTGTCGTTATACAGAATGCTTTTGTGCGCACTGTTCTTGAAGCCGTTAGAATTCGTTCTCGAATGCAATTGTTGCATCATGTCTATGAGGAGGAGCCTATCGAATGGGATCAACATCAACCAGGCAACAAAACTATGCTCAGGTCTGATCAAAGTATTTGTTGATCCCTGTTAAGTACATGCTTTTTTTAAGAGCTTGTTCTAACAGCTGATAATCTTGTTGGACAAATCCAACTCCTTCTAGAGTTTGTGTGAGTTTGCCTATCTCCAGAAGGAGATTTAAACATCGATATTATCTAATCGATATGTAGTGGGCAGCTATTTAGCCAATGCGTTTATTTACCAAGACCAATTTCTCAAGAATTACAGAGAACGAGATATACTGGTGCATTTCAAGGGCAAAAGATCTAGCAATAGAGAAACACTAAAGTACAATATGTTCCATAACAAAGTGGACATTTAACCAGCAACGCTTTCGAGAAAGTTGTTGTACGATTGTATAAGACTTGAGAGCATAGGCGGTACTGGAATGTTGGTTTTTTGCTCTATAGACACTCGGAACTGGCGTCTTGCAAGTGAAGTGTCAAACTGCTCGAAGTGAACTTCGTAGACCAAATCAGTTTGTGAAAGCGGTTTGGTGTTCAAGGTTGAACTTCTAATCGACTGGTGAGCGGCAAAACGACAACGTCAAACTTCAGAGAAAGACGTCTACCTATGATTATTCACACTTTCGGAGAAAGCCATCAACTATTGAATCATCTTGTATCATCAACAGCTCTCTCCTTGTCGCCTATTCCACAACGTGTACCTGTCGGTTGCGTGGCCACGACATGGATGACCGGTCACCGACCGGTCAACGACCTTCCTGTGCAATTTGGTTTTCGCGTTGTTTTTGTCCGTTTGTCTGCTCGTGTCTCTTGTGTTTACTTCCGTTGCCTCATCCCGCCCTCAATGCATGGCAAAAGGCCAACGGACAACAATAACGCAATAAAAACAACGCGCGACTGACTCAGTCGCCTTGTTTTTATTGCGTTCTGACACTCGCTCTGAAATTATATGGAAAAAAAACATTGGCAGCAATCAGCCCACATGGAGAACAATTAACAACCGTCTATACTTCCTACATTCTGGCGAACCCTAACCGCATATCATCACCGATGGTTCTGAGCAATCTTACTCGGAACCAGAGAAAGACTTGTCAATTGCCAAAATTGTAGCTTACGAAGTAAGCATAAACGTCAACATAGGTGTTATTGGCCCGGTCTCTCAGGAACTGCAAACAACGCTGGAACACGAGTTCCTACCTCTTCTAGTTCTGAGTGATGTCGAGAGGAGCATGAAAACCTCAGGACTTTCTAATATTTTAAATTCATCGTGGTAATGTTCTTCCAGTGATTGAAAAGGTATTGGTCCGTAATACTTCGTTCTCTGCTCTAAGTTTTCTCGTACGCATATCTGCATCATATTAGTTATTAAAGGAGTTGTCCGCCTCCCACAACAGTAGGACAAGATTGACTTGCCTAGAACCGAGTAAAGCGTTTACTCACTATCAATGTCGTTATTATCGGCTAGTGAAGTATACTGCCAAGCTCTGCAGTTGAGTGGTTTGACTTTCAAAATTGCCACGCAAGCAGAACACAACCACGAAAGAGTGTTCATTTGTGGGGTCAGCAGAAACCATCAAAGACAATGAAGCCATCACTGCATTTGCGTTTTTCTCGCGACTGCGGCAATAGCTCATCGCCAAACTGTCCATTTTCTGTCACAAGACAACTCCGAATACTCGACAGATACCCTTGGTATCGGGTACGGCGTCAGATTGATGTTTGCGGTGGCGTTGTGGCAAAATTTTGATAACATCACATTGAACACGATTGGCCATGGGCTTAACGATCATCACAGCATTAAGGAATTCTCATCCCTGATTGCTCTCAAGTTCGTATCGATACTTCTCGGCTTCCATCTCGAGTGCCAAACTTCCAACATAATCTGTGCCACACGCAAAAGTGACAAGACGGGATGCAAAGGAGATCTTGCATCACCTTAAAATCAGCTTCTCTGTTCGATCCCTTGTTCACTCTCAAAGTTCCGTAAATTCCTCGTTTGAAAGTCAGACTCCAACTCAAAAAAACCATCAAACTATCCGGATTGAAGCAAACATGAAGGAAAATAAGATTGAAGACTTCAAGTTGAAGCACGAGTTGCACCAAATTGTGACATCTTATGCCACTCAGGAAGAAAATCTAAATGCATACAACAAATGGGCTTCGAGTTATGAGGGAGATCTGTTGCAGGAAGGCGTTCCTCTCTGGGATGTGGTGAGTATCAAAATGCTAGGTCTCATCAAACGCTATCACAAGCCTGGCGACATGCCCGTCATAATAGACGCGGGATGTGGTACTGGTGCGCCTGCAAGCATGATTCGAAAGCTCGCTGAAAAAGAATCTCTCCCAATTCGTCTCATTGGTTACGATATCAGCGAGGGAATGCTGGAAGAGGCTCGAAAGAAGCACGTATTTGACGAGCTACACGTTGGAGACTTCTTTGGAGAGCTCCCAGTCAGTAAGGAAAGTGCCGATTATGTCTTGTGCAGCGGAGTGTTTCTTGAGGGCCACTGTAAACCGGAGGCTCTAGTTCCAGTGCTTGGTCACCTGCGGCAAGGCGGGATGGGACTGATCTCAATTCGTATCAATTCTTTCGAATACAGAAAGGATGAGTACTACAAGTTCATTGAGCAGGAAGGGTGCGTTGTTTCTGAATCGTTTGTGGATCAGTATTATCCGCCGATAAAGGCGATGTACTTAGTAGTGAGAAAGCAGTAATTGCTTGGTCTTCGTTTGGGTGGGTCAATTCCTTGTTACACTCCGTGATGTCAGTCGTGTGCTGAAAGACTCTCCCAACGCACCCCAGAATTGCTTTCAAGATGTGTCGAGCGCGGCCCAATATTTAGAATCAACTTCAGGGAGAAGCGGGAAATCGAACATGTGATAGTTTTCGTAAAAAACTTGAATCGATATTTGATCGTGACGAACTGTTTCAAAACGTATATAAATATTTGTTCTTGCGAATTATATGGTAAGCAGTTAAAGCTGCATTTCATTCAGTCTTAGCCACGGTTGAATTTCCCAATGACCGAGGTGTGGAACGGCTCGTCCATCCACGATGGGCGCTCTAGCTTGTATTGATGATATAGGGCACGTTCAGCACTTCGGAGCGAAGACTCAGCCCATCTTGCAACCTCACCCCAAGCCTCATTTACCAAAGAGATATTGAGATTAGAAACTGGGCGAGTGTAGCGTCGATAAACGTTAACCCCTGCCAGGCCGGTTGCGATGAATTTATGAGTACCCACATCACGCCAATCGGCATACACGCAGCCGGCGGACTCCGGTATAGCATCCACTTCAAGACCAGCAGCTGCTAACGGAGCACGGTGAATTCTTCGAAGTTGCGCATGAATGTCATCGAAAAGGAGCTTCTCCGAAGCTGTCATGTTCCCAGGAATTAGGCTATGCACATTATCGAAGTTTGACAATGGTGAGTATGGCGCTGAATTGAAATTGTGAGGGAATAATCCCGATCCTACCATGTACGAGTCACCCTGCACGTAAGATATGAGAACAACACCACGACAATCGAGTCTATTGGTCACATCTCGACATGTAACGTCGCCGTCATGATATCTCCCGGACTGCACCAGTTCCCCTGTGGCTTTGAATCGGCCCTCGGTTCGATTCAGTTTGGTTACCCACCAGGCATCCTCCCAGAAGCAGTACATCTTTGCGAGGCCAGAGACAGTTGTGTGATCAATTGTCCGACGGAATACATCCCCGCCGCTTCGAAGGGGCTCCGAAGTGATTCCCATTGCTATGAGATCCGGTTTTCCGATGTTCAACACCACATCTCGAGCTACAACCGCACCACCGCCCTCAATTTTCAGTTTGAGAAGCTGTCCTCTCTTTCGGAGACGCGAGATGGCGACGATCTTGGCCCCGTAGTACACACGCACACCAGCCTCCTCGCACGCTCGCAGCAATTCGCGAACAACAGTACCCATTCCGATGCGACGAGTCCCACCATCACAAGCTTCCACGGGGACCACGTAGCCATTTGGCCCTGACATGGGTCTCTTCGCAGCTGCTGCGTCGCGAAGCTCGAGTTGCGAGAGCTCGGCGATACTGTGGCGGATAACATACCCCTCTACTACTGAAACGTCAACTCCAAGATACAACGCAATTTCTTCAGGATCGTACCCCTCCTTTGATGCTGCAGTGGACAGTGCCACATCCCAATATGATGCACCGCGATAGCTACCATTACTCAACAAACGTATGGCTTCATCGGCTCGACGCATCGCTGCCGAGTAGGACGATTCTGAATTTAGTTCGGTCCAGGCAGATTCGGTTTCGGGAATGATGGAGGATGGTGGAAAAAGAAGGTCGTAAGGAGAACGAGGAGATTTTCGTAGTCGATTGGGACCCCATTGTCCCTCAGGTGGGATCTCATACGGCACCTGCACTGAAGCAGGAGTGGAGCTAGACAAACAACTTCAATCAGACACCTGCCTCCGTTTGCAGGGTTCATTCGGTCGTTGATGACCGTTTTAATAGTGTCGCAGGGAGTGCGGCATGAACGAATTGCGTCAGTCTACTAGCTCGATCCTACGCATGCTCGCGTTAGGACTAACCTGTGTTGACGTGAGAATCTAACTGTCTCTCGTCCACTACGTTAGGACGCCGCCGCGTCCGCACATGAACAAGCCGCGCACATGCGAACTGTAAACCCGAGACACGTACTGTAACTAACACGTCATGCAACACTTGGCACGACAGCACCTCCGAGGAGTAGTTTGCTAGTGCAGTCTCTGCAGAAGCGCCGTCTGGTGTGAAGGTGAAGCTACGACCCCTTGCAGTGACAAGTTGCTGCGTTTCCGGAGCGCACTCACTGTTTTCGTTGCTCGAAAACAGATCCGTATAGCATCGGACGGGGAGGTGCAGAATATCCTCGACAACAAAGCGAGTAAGTGGATGGCGTGTGCGGTGGAATCTGCTTCCTCGTCAGAGACATGTGGAAGGGGTACACTTACAATATAGATGAACGATTACAAAGGTGCAAGACGTACCGGTATGCTCCCAGATCCACAGTGTAGTTTTCGAAGGCAGGTACAGCATCTCTGACGGAGAGAATGCGACCACCGGGGCGAGTTTTGGCTTCAAAGATACATACTTCGTTGGCGGGAACAGTGGAGGAGTCAACCACCAAGCGCCATGCAGTGTACGCTCCACCAATACCGCTCCGACGATTGCGATATGGCAATCTCGCGGCGGAGTGGACGACGCGAGGGACACGACTGCGAGGATCAACGAGAGGCCCAAAGAAGATATCATTGGTGAAGCTTCGGGGTTAGCTCGGGAGCAGGTTTGCAACGGTCTCGGATTTTTAGATGTTCTTATACGAGCCAGCGGCTGGCCGCCAGCCGAGCTCGGCGACTCGAAATTTGGAGCTGAAATGCTGAAGTTTTGCCGTTGTCTTCATTGAGCGCCGCCTTCATCCAATAACACAATCGCATACCAGGGTAGACAATATCTACACGTAGATATCGGTATGTATCGGTAAGTGTCTGGCTCTGGACTTGAGACCACGAAACTTTCCTTGTCAGAACAATAATATCTTCTCTTTAGCAAGTAGGAGCACTACAGGTGAACACTGAAAGTAGTGTGGGTGCACTAATAGCGTGGTAACGCATATTAGTGTAGCCCACACTATATCGTGTGCACAACTTGGAGGTGGCGGTTGTAATTAGTGTGGGCTGGCCACTACAAGTGCAGAATTCGCGCACCAAATACAAACGCTTACGCTTTATAACAGAACCATCCTTCGCTTCAGCAACGTCTGTACAAATCGTTTCCCTCGCTATAAGTCTCTCGAGGTGCTAAAGCATGTCTCTAATTGTATCGCCCTTGCTGAGTGCTTTCAGCCGCATGAAAAATGCCAGCCTCAATGTACCCACTTCGGATAACACAATTTCCGATAGCTCCCACCCGTCCTCACCCTCACAGCCCTCAAATGATTTGGACACAAATCAAGACCATGAATCCGCAACAAACGCAAGAAATGCTCAGGTAGTTTTGACCAACACCCAGAGAAAAATTATTGCTAGTTGGATTATACAAACCGCCACAGAGCAAGGAGAAAAGCACATTTTCCCAAAGGCTGTTGCTCAATTTACCAGCCTCTTTAGGGAAAGCGCGAAGTCAAACCTACAAAGAGCCAGCCGATACTGGAAAGAGAGACATCACCTTGTCGAAGGACATAATCGCCTTGCAAAGAAGTGCCGTTTTTCTTTTGTCAAGACGACAAAAACTGGCCTTAAACGGCACTACTGCAAAACCGGTTCGGGAAGAGGACGTCGCGTTACGGCATGGGTTGCAGCGCTTCACGTGGACCTCTTTTCTAAATTCAACCGCATGAAAAAAGCTGGAGTGAAATTCAATGCCAGACTGCTTCGTCGACTAAGTCTGTCACTAATTGCTGCGGAATTGAGTGGCCCATACCACTCAATGATGCAAGATCCTAAAACAGATGAGCCAATGGTGTACAAAATTTCCACACGTTGGGTGCAAACCTTCATGTGCAGATATAATATCGTAAGTCGCTATCAATGTGGAAAGTTGATGATTTTGTAGTGAAACGCTTATCTATGAGTATTCTGACAGGACGTAGTCATATTTACCGTTTACGGGTTTGCCTGGTACACACCAGTACATGACTAGTAGTTGCTAGTGGTTGCCATTGAGATGGTTCGGACACGTGGGACAGGGTGGGGCTGATCGGGGGTTGACCACTACACGTGGGCAGTTGCCACAATTAGTGGGAAGTTTAGTTAATATTATTTATTAATTTTAGTGAGGACATTACTTAGTGCGACGGCGTCGCCGCCGTCGCACCAGTAAAGTGCCCCAACCAGAGTGACTCTACTGACGGGTCTTGGCTCTAATCGTTCACGCCTTCGACGGGGCTCGACTGCTAATCGGAAAGACTCCCCGTTGACACGGTTCGTGTATCCACCCTGCGTTTTCTAAAGAAATCGAACTGTGGAAGTGTTTTATCGCTGTTTTTTGCGTTCGTGCCTGTATAGGGAAAGCCCCGACAGTACGCCGTTATCCTTCGTCACTTTGTCGTGAGGCCCCCCCCCCGTGGTGCTTTCGCTCTTCTTTTCCTCTTCCTTTTCTTTCCTCCAACCCTTTTCCGAGGTATTGCACACCCACGTGTGGTGGTACTCGCTTCTCTGCTCCACCTTTCTATTTCAACTCTCATCGCCCCGTCGTGACGGTTTGGCCCCGGTCTTACACCCGGCTCGTTGTGCCATTCCAGAGAGGCTCTGTTCGCTTCGCTACCCTCCGTAGAGGAAGATCGCGAACGTCTTCGTGGTGTCGTTTCCCGCTCACGGGTTGCACTACAGATTTCACCTGCATAGCAAAAGCAGATCGAGAGAGAAGTGGCCTTTCATCTCGGCACACTAGCGAGAGAATTTCGGTCAAAAGAATTAATTGAAGGAGACGTCTTCAACGCAGACGAGACGCACTTCTGCATAAACATGGATAACCATAAAACTCTGGCACTCGTAGGAGAGACGAGTGTACGTTATGCAGATGTTGTTTCTGGAGATGGCGGCATGACAATGATGGTTCTGATATCCGGTGGCCCTGAAGCTCGTCTTGAGACGCCAAGGATTATATTCAAGAATTTGGAGAAGAATTATTCGATTCGTGGTCTTCCTGACGATGTTCCAGGCGTTGTTTACCGTACCGGTTCAAAGGCATGGATGGACAAGCGCGTCTTCCTTGAATGGGTGAAAGAAAAACGGGTTCTATCCCCGTTTCCAAACGGACGTAAGCGTGTTCTCTATATGGTTAACGTGAACTCTCATGACATTACGGAAGAAGCTCGTCTAGCACTGAAGAAAAGTAATACGGGGGTTCGGTTCTTTTCCTGCAATGCCACTCATTTAGTGCAGCCGACCGACAGTTTTGTTATACAGAAGCTGAAAACGTACTGGAGGAGAGAGTGGGATGATTTCAAGATGACTCTACTCAATAACAATATGTGGACAGAGGGAACGCGTGCATCCGGAAAGTTATCGAATCCCGGAAAGAGACATTTTCTGAAGCTTGCGGCCAAGTCTGTCCGAGCAGTGAGCGCGCAAAGAGATGAAAACGGCGTCTCTTATGCGCGGAAAGCCATGATTCGCTGCGGCATGGCGTTGAATTTGAACGGTCAATGGGAAGAGCGTCAGTTTTTTCCTGAGCTTCAAGCCATAATCGAGAAGTACAGGAGCAATTTCGAAGGTGAGGAGGTCGGTTCTAGCTCTTGAGTTGTTTTGTTGGCACCCACATTATATTTGGGAACATAGATTTAGTGTAGGCCACAGTAATAAACCCGCTACAGAATTAGTGTGGGCGCCGAAGTAGTGAGGTCCACACTATTTTGTGTGACGTTGCTTGAAATCGAGCTCACCGAATTAGTGTCGGCCACACTAGCTTCAGTGTTCACCTGTACCTGTTAAAGAGAAGATATTTATCAGTTCTTCTTCTCAAACTGGTTCTCTTTCAAACGTGCAAGGGAACGCCCCTCGACGAAGGGCCGACTGTGCCTGGCAAAGGGCGCCCATGACGCAGAGCACTTTTTGCACCTTGCAATCGAGTGCCATTCGAGAGTGTGAGATGAGGGCCAAGCTGCTTGCGGCTGCGGCTTGGCGGTGGAGACGACCGGTCTACACCACCAGAGGCCATTGAATACGGAAGATTGCCACGTGTTCAGGAATGTGGTATCGCGATGGGATGTACTCGATGTTATTGGCAGCTTTACACGGCAGGTTTACCAGTTTTTCTTTCAAACGACAAAACCTGGTAAACATGGCATGTAAAGCTGCCAATCAAAATCCATGAAATAGAAGTGCGACATTACACCCGCAGAAGGAGATGTGTTTGGATACAATATTTTGACAAGTGTATGTGCTTTACAATTGTCATACACGCACACGTGGTGTAATGAAGCGTTCATGCGCCCGTCTTCCTTCGAGACGACGCTGTCGCGCAGCGATTCATCAGCCCCCACCAGCCTGTGGTATCGTCGGCACCGTTGGTACCTACCGCAAACCGCATCCACGCCCTACACCCGCGCACCGCACCCGCATGTCTTTCCCCATCGCTGGGTTTTGCACAACAATTGTTCTCCCGACTTAGAAGTCGCGTTGATCCAGAAAGTTGGTTTTCTGATCAATTTCCGGTTTGCCGGTTCGTATCTGGTCGTGGAGATACACTACACAGTTTGTACTGGAAGGCTTTGCCGACAGACGTCGTGTTGGTACTGCTTTCCTCATGTTGGGTTGTTGTTTGGACACGGTTTACAACCGGTGGCACTACCTATTTCCGTAGTCTGTGATTCCCGTCGGTACGGTTGTTGTCACCCCGTTTGGGTTGTCTACTGTTCCCAGCAATCTAGTCGAATCAGCCCTAATTCCGTATACGGCTGTTCCCGTTGGTACGGTTGGTTCGTCCGATCTGTCGGTTATCGTTACTCGTGTGAGGACGCTACACTCTTTCGAGGTTAATTTGTTTGTTTTGCTTTCCTGTTCCCAGTTTTCTGGTTGTAACTTCGTAGACGATGGTGTCGGGCAAGCGCTCGAGCCCTACGAAGTCTCGCTCCGTTGGCTCTGGCTTGCCCCCGCGTCTGCGGTCTGTTCCTGAACCCCTACAGGGTGATGGAAAGAAACCCGGAAACCGGAAACAGCCTGTCAAGTCGTCTGACGCCCCAGTGGCTGGGCCCTCATCTGCTCCTTTGGAGAGTCTTATACCCGCTGTCGCGGCGAAGGACGCGCTCGCAAACGAGTTGGAGGCTCAAGTTCGTGTGCTTGAGGCTCAGACTGCTGTCATGAGGAGTTCTCATGAAGCACTCGTTTCCGAGGTCGACACACTTCGTTTGAAGGTTGACGTAGCTCTCAACGGAGGTGTATCAGATGATCTACGTATTTTACGGAAGGATGTTAATGCACTCTTGGAGGTTCTTCCAGGATATCCCGGTTTCATCGAGGAGGTCGACACGAAGTTCATTCGGATTCTTGGCCGTCTTGAGACGTTAGAGGCCACCATCCGTGAGGATGACGGCCCTGCTGCCGCTTCTGCAGAAGTGTCTCGTGGTACACGTGACCGGAAGTCCGGGAAGAGCCGCTCTAAGAAGAGGAATGTTGACGAGTATGACTCGGATTCGTCACAGTCCTCTGGTATTTCAAACCGCTTGGCGGGTTCCTTATCATCGAGCTCGTCAAGTGACGGTGAACGTCGCGCTCGTTCTACCCGTTCGCGGAGTTCTACGTCCACCTATGGTGTTGTTGGTACCCGGAAACGGGGTCGAAAGCACTCAGGTTTGAGGGAACTGGAGGCGACGAATCCCTTTTTCAAAAGGTTGTTATCTTACCGGTATTACCGTTTGGAAGATTCAAGTCTAAATCGGACGCCCTGTGGCACGGGTAAGGTGAAGGACTGCATCAAACGCATGTCCTTAACCTTTCGCAACCAGTTGTGCACTGGGGAGGATCCCATTCTGGTGCTTGACTTTCTTTCACGCTTTGAAGCGGAGGCTGACATCCTTGGCATGAGTGAGGGGCAAGCTTTTGTTGCCTTATCGTATTTTCTACGTGGAATCGCTGAAGATCAGTATAACTCTGGAAGAGGTTCATCTCGCGCCTCTGAAGGAGGGGTCACCTGCTGGCCCGAAGCCGTGCAGTATTTGTTGCGCTCGTATGCGACAAATACCTCTATCGAGGAAGCAATCACCGCGTTGCGGGAGACGAAACAACGCCCGAAGGAGTCGGAGACCGGGTACTCGGTACGCCTGAATAAGGCATTCCACCGTTTTGGCAATGTTTACTCGTCAAACGAGCGCTGTATGCTGTCTATCAACGGATTGAATCCGGCTATTCGTACTCTGGTTGCCCAGCGACGGGAAGACCGGAAGAAGACTACCTACCTGGAGTTAGTCCAGTACGCGAAGGCCGAGGGAGACGCCTTGCGCGCACGCACCGGGTACCGGGTTTCAACCAAAGCGTTGCACCTCGAAGGAGGGTCGTCATCAGCTTCACTGCTACCGCAGGACTTTTCTGGCCACGACGTGGATAACTTACATCTCGCACAGGTGGACCTAGATTCGATCCCGACTACGGAGTTGCCTTCTACTTCAGAAGCCTCGTCGAAGACGGAAGATGCACTGCTTTACGCAGACCGTCCCCGCGTTCGCGGTCCTCAAGTACCCTACTCAGGGAGTCGTTACCAGCGACCTGGTTGGGTACACCCGCGAACGGTGAAGTTTCAAGACCCACGGAGTTCCGGAAGACCACCCCTGATCTGTTTCACGTGTTACAACCACGGTCATGCAGCTCCAAACTGCAACTTCTCGATGAGGGAAATGCCCACGGTTGTGGCGAATTTTGAAGCGCTGACCCCCGCCTAACAGGCGTCAGTGCCGGTAACCGCATATCTGCGTGCGAAGGCTGAGTACCCCCGTAGGGTGTCTGCTGCAGAATTGGCTGCGTTACTGCACTCTGGTTCGACCCAGGTCAATGTTTCACCGGCTCAAGCCGTGGCGGCAACCGCTGCTGCGGGTAGTTCTGTCGCTGTTCCACAGGAATCTGTGAAGATGCCTGCTGCGCAGGACGCCGTTTCCGTTAGAAGGGATGGAACTCAGTTAAACTGAGTACGGAAGTCTCCAATGAAGAGGCGCGCGAGTCGAGGTCTACGGCGCCCGAAGCGTCACCGCCTCGCTCCCAGGTCAAAATCTTTTTGAGGAAACAGACCGTCTTAGACGTGGACTCTACCACCATCGGTGTGTTACGTCGCCCGTGGATACGGTTCAGGAACAACCCGATGCTGGATCGAGTCATGGTGATGGCCAAGCGAAACTACAAGATATTTGCTGACCTTGGCCTATCCACCCAGTATATGGTGCGTCATCTCTCTGTCTTGGATACAGGTGCTGGCCACAACTTCATTGTTGAGTCGTTACTACCGCCGGAAGTCCGTTGTCGAGTCCGCCATGGACCCGTCATGGACGTGGCAGATGCTAACAATAACCCGTTACAAACGGCTGGAATGGTTTCACTGCTTGTCAGGATTGGTAACTGCATCAAGCAGGTAGAATTCATCGTCTGCAAGACGTTCGCTGCCCCTGTCATTCTAGGGTGTGACTTCTGCGACAGATATGTCGAAGCCATCCGACCGCGTGCGCGTGAAGTGGAAATGGAAGATGGTTCGGATGTACCGATTGTTCGTCGCTCATTACGCCGAGCATCAGCTAAGCTGGTACCACTACCCGCTCCTCTACAGGATTCCTCACCTCCGAAAGAGTCGCCGAAGCTCCGCGTAGCGCGTGCAATTTCTATTCCGCCAGAATCCCAGGTTTGGGTTGATGTTACTGCCGCACCGCGTGGTTTGCGGGTTGTTCAACCATTGAACTCGTTATACGAGAAGTATCAGGTCGCGTTGGCGAACGGAGTTGTTCAAATCAACAGCGAACACCTCTTTCGGGTTCTGGTAGCCAACTTTGGCAAGAAACCCCAGTATCTGGGGAAGAACCAAGTAATTGGTACTGTCTTACCGCACCCTACGGCGCTTATCCCTACAAAGGTGACTGCCGCCGAGATGCTCGGGATTGCTGAGGAACGCACTGGTGTGCTTCACCCTAAGGAGGGGGAGGGAGATTCGTCGCACTCATCTCCGTCGGACCCGTCTCAGACGGTTCAACAAACGAATGACTCGGAAGTTAGGACCGTTCCTACGAGTTATGACAAGATTAACCCTATCAAGGAGTTAGAAGAATTGAATCTCGGTCATGTACCGGTTTCAGACCATGAGAAGTTGCGCAACATGTTGCGAGAGTTTACACCAATTTGGAATGGTTCCCTCGGAGAGGTTTCAACTACGGAACACCGGACTGACCTCCTGCCGGAGACCAAGCCGATTGCTCAGCACCCTTACAGGGCAGGCCCGAAAGCACGGGAAGAGGAAGAGTTTCAGATCAACAAAATGCTCAGCGCTGGCGTTATAGAACCGGCTCAGTCGCCGTGGGAATCTTCAGTTGTACTGGCTGCGAAATCCGATGGGTCCTGGCGCTTTTGTATCGACTATCGTCGCTTGAACGATGTCACCGTCAAAGACGTGTACCCTATACCGCGTATGGACGAGTATATCGACTCGCTTGGCGATGCTACTGTGTTCTCCACCTTGGATGCAAACTGGGGGTTACTGGCAAGTACCAGTTAGACCGGAAGACCGTGACAAGACCGCGTTTACCTCTCATTCAGGATTATACCGCTTTAAGCGTATGCCGTTCGGATTAACGAACGCCCCGGCTACGTTTCAGCGTGCTCCGGAGATTTTGTTAGCTCGCTTCAAATGGCGGAGTTGCTTGGTATACCTCGATGACATCATCGTGTTTTCCAACAGTTTGGACGATCACCGCGAACATGTTCGGGAGATAATGACCGCTTTGCGGGATGCAGGAATCACACTCAAGTTGAGGAAGTGTGAGTTTTTCACTGACTCAGTGAAGTATCTGGGCCATGTCATACGTCCAGGACGGTTACTGATCGAGGAAGCTCGCGTGAAGTCCCTCAAAGAGGCGAAGCACCCTACTACACAGACAGAGCTACGCTCGTTTCTAGGGCTATGCAACGTTTATAGACGCTTCATTTCTCGCTTCGCGAAGATCGCGGGACCGCTCAACGAACTCCTGAAGAAGGGACAACCGCCCAAATTGGGACCACTTACCCCCACGCAAGTGGAGGCTTTCAACTCTCTTAAAGAGGCTGTTACTACGGCACCCGTGTTAGCGTTACCGAAGAACGGGTTGCCGTACACCGTGGATACGGATTCGAGCGATTACCAGATTGGCTGTGCTCTCTTTCAGACTACACCAGAAGGGGAACACAAACCAATTGGCTATTGGTCTCGTACACTCAACGTGCACGAGCGCAATTACTCGGTATCCGAGAAGGAGTGTCTCGCCATGGTATGGGCTTTGCAGACTCTACGACCAAATCTTATGGGTTTGCACTTTACCGTCAATACGGATCACTCCGCATTGCGTTGGTTAATGTCAGTCACGGAGCCTTCCGGACGCCTAATGCGTTGGCGTCTTCGGCTTGCCGAGTTTGACTACGAGGTCACCTATAGGAAGGGTTGTTTGAACGCGCAAGCGGATGCTCTTTCACGTCTAGGAACGGAAGGTGAAGCTTTACCCGTCGATGACGAGGATGAAGATATCCCCTTTTTCCTCATGGAGGAGGATGATGAAGACTACGACATCGTGTCGGACGACATCTGTGATGATTTGCTCGTCGCAGTTGGTGAAGACCCGGAACCCGGTACATTCGTCCCCATTACTCCAGAAGAGCTGGTGCGGGAACAGCAATCTGACCCGTTCTGTACGAGGATACGCGCCCAAATTAATGGTGGTGCTAATATCCCGTTCGGGGTTAACACACAAGGTTACCTCGTCAGAGTGGTTCGTTCTACCCCACAGATTGTGGTTCCTCACTCCTTACAAACAAGGGTATTGCATCTCTCGCATCAATCGCGGATGGCTTCCCATCCGGGTGCTAAGCGGTTATACACGACACTGCGTCGGAATTTCTACTGGCCCGCGTTAGCGTTGGACTGCTACCCCACCGTGAAGGCGTGTGCACATTGTGCTCGCGAGCGAGTTAAACATCGTCGCCATGCGAAGAAACTAACACTTTTCCCTGCAAGGGCGCCGTTGGAGTTTATTGCCATCGATATACTCGGTGAGTTCTTGCGTACTTCCCGAGGAAATCGGTTCTTACTCGTTATTACGGATAGATTCAGTAAGCTAGTCCGGACAGTTCCGTTGAAGTCGATTACAGCACGCAGTGTTGCGGAGGCATTCGTTCGCCATTGGGTTATGGTCTACGGTTCCCCGGTCAATCTCCTTTCGGATAATGGTCCGCAGTTTACTGCGCGTTTCTTCCAAGATGTCTGTCGGGTACTCGACGTGAAGAATCTCTTCACGACGACGTATCATCCCCAATGCAATGGGCAAGTCGAACGGTTTAACCGGACAATGCTCTCCGCGTTGCGGGCTTATACTGTTGAACACCCGAAAACTTGGGATCTCTACACGGATACCGCGACGTATGCGTATAATATGCAGGTTCACAGAGTAACTGGTTTAGCGCCCTTTGAGCTCGTGCTCTCACGGACACCACCGCCAGTTGCGATTGAACCATCAGCAAAGCTGGATACGTCACCGTCAATACGGGATCACTGCTTGCAGTGGAAGCAGTGGTTATCCGCAATGGTACCTGTCGCCAGGTCGTCAATGGCGAAAGCACAACACGCTTGCAAGCGGAACTTTGATGCTCGGGTACGGAGACCACTACCGCCACTGAAAATGGGAAACCTCGCCTTTGTCAGGAAGAAGTACTACAACCCTGAAAAGGAGAGTCGCCACAAGCTTTCACCCATCGCTGATGGTCCATACCGCGTTATTAGCGTGAATACGGACACAGTCGTACTGGAAGTTGGCGACGCTCATGAGCGTTTCTCCCGCGATCGCGTTGTGCAGGGCCCAACCGTGCACACGAAAGTACTTTCGGATTCACAGCAGGAAGCTGGACAGACACAGAACCGAGAATTCTCGTCGCAGAACACTACACCTAATGTGGGGCTTCGCAACCCTGCAAGGGGTCTCGCAGAGGTACCGATTACATCGTCGCAAGCCGAGATTGTGGTGCAAAACCCTCGACGGGAAGCAACAAACCGCGTCGCGGACGAGCACCTCAGGGTGTTCAGGCCCTGCTCCCTGTGAAGGGCAGTCGAGCGGCAGAACCCTCCGATAGGGCCAACACGAGCCGGGTGTAAATCCGGGTGGCCCCGATCTGGGCGTGCAGTCGGAGGTAAAAGGGGTAGAATCGGCGTAGGTATCCGGATGGTTCCGGCGAGCCACAGCGAGTGGGGGTATCCAGCCCAACGGTATGGGACGACAAAAGATCGACAAACGAGCCGCACTGCGGAGCACTGACTCGCGATAAGCGGGAAAACTCCCGAGACAAATAAAACAAACCTACAATGTAGGGCAGAGTAGCGAAAGCCGTAAGACGGAAATGAAAACAATAAAATAGATAAGAAAAGTGCCGTGACGACGGATTAGTACTCCTCAGGGACGGAGGTTGGTTGATCAGCCCGGAATTGCGGCGGTATTCCCCAGGATGGGGCTGGTGACCGTGCGCAAGCGGCAAGAAGATCAGAGCCAAAGGCCTCGTTGAGGTTTACTTCCCGTACAGTGGCGGCAAGTGCCGCCACTTATATACGGCACTTGAAAATATCAATTAAAATATCTAACTATCCGGCGCTGCCGGCCAATACACTACAGGTGTGCAACCGTGGCAGGCTTGCCACGGCGCACCCGCTATCGGGCCAACTTGGCACACGTGTGCAGAAATACTACCCTTCCTAGGCATAACCCAAAATAGGGGCACTACCCCAGTAGCCTCTCATAACCTGAGGTGTCGAAGCCGATGACGGATCAACAAACTATGAAAAGCACCTCGGTGCATCCCCACAAAAGGGCGTTTTGCTCTACATCTCCCCCTTCTCAGGCTGAGACACCGACTCCGTCGGCTCGATACGCCTCGCGATGGAGGTATATAAGGAAGTCTCCCAAGACGGGTCTGCCGAGAACTGTTCGGAGCCACCAACACCTCCGGTGTCAGTAGCGAACCTCGTCATCTCGAGCCCTCCCGCGATGTCCAACGCACCGAACGGCCCTCCGTCCTCGACGGCACGCATGCAAGTATCGAACCCGCCGTTCCGGTCTGTTCCTCTCCCGCAGTCGGCGGCTGCCTCCCAGCCGGGTTCTTCCGGACAAGATCACGCTCCAGCTCAGGCTGGTCCCGCGCCCGTGTGGGATTGGTTCAACGCCGAGATGCCAGCTACGCTGGGTGGATGGCCTACCGCAGGCGCGTTACGCATCCGGGATCCGCACCGGCACAGTTTCCTTTTTGCCCAGGCTCCCTGGTTTGACGCCGAAGCCGTTCGGGATACAGAGCTCGTCGACTCGTACGCTGTCGACGGTCAACTCCCTGGTGGGCTTCCTGCTGACGTTACCCGTTCATGGGACTGGATCGCCCGCGTTGCGGTTATACCGAGCTGCCTGTTTGTAGGTCGAAACGAGACGAGACAATTCGCTCGCAATGAGATGGCCCGCATTGGGTACGCGCGACACTTCCGAGCTCCGAACGAACATCCGGTGCCGGCACAGTACCAGTACGATGTGGCACGTTACCGAACTTTCGGCGAGGTCGGCTACGGCGACCATCTAGCCAACGCGTTGGACGAAATTGACCGATATTCGGATACCGTTCAGCCGCAGCAGGAGTTGATCCTGTGGGCGCGGCCGATCCTTCGCGCCGAGTTCCGGTTCCTTCGCCGTCCCGGACGGTCTCAATTTCATGAAGGCCTCCGCTTCGAGAGGAAATGGCGCTCCCGCTTCGGGGTACTGGTGCCGTACCAGTGCACGGAGGTGGAACGCATTGCGCGTCACTCCCATACTGGGCGATACCTGCCGCTGCCGTCATTCTGGCCTGCGGTCGAAGTCCCACGAGGGTGTCACGTAGAGCTACCGCCCTGCCTAACTTACATAGGCTCGTACTTCATGAATGATCCGCCTCGCGGCCTGTGGAGCATCCTGGCAACAGAATGGACCGTCCGCGTTGCGGCTTTCCTCCTCATCGAGGCATATGACTCGTACCGAGTTTGGTTCATCCCGGAACTCATCCGGCAAGCGATCCGAGCGTTGGATCTCTCCGAAGTGCTCGGCTCGGTCCGCAATGCGCGCGAAGCCACCGCGTTGGTGGACGTCATTGACCAGATTGACTGGAATGAGGTGCCTACTAGTCAGGTTTCCGACGGGGTCCGTCGGCAGTCGGACCGTTCTCCCGGACGGAACGTCAACGCCGGCGACTTCGTATACTTTGACCCATGGATTTGGGAGGTAATTGGTCCCGCTGAGGCGGCTGGTCGCCGCCGAGAGGAGCGATATATCCCGGAAGGGCACCCGCGTGGGTTCGTATACGTCGACGATGACGGTCGTCTGTGTTCTGCAAAGTGGAATATACTCTGTTCGCTTTGGAAACTAAGATAGTTTTGGGGCTATTTGGGGCGCGCGAGGGGGTAGCAGAGGCTGGCACTCAAAAAATTAAGAAATTTTGGAATATTAAATTCCATTTCGCGCAGTTTAGTTCTTGGGTCCCCTAGTTTTTATAGAGGTTCTACTTCGCTGCACCACCCCATTCACTCTTTTCCGCGACCCTCTCTCAAAACTGCATTCGTGCTAGTTTGCGTTTCCATTTTTTTTTGTTGCAATGCCAATCGCAACTCATCCCACCTCAATCATCCAATCAGTTCTTCCCAGTCCACACCACCCCCGCTATTTACCCATTTCTCGCCCATCACGCGTTCGCATCCTCTCTCTCCGTCTCCGCAAACGTCATTTTGTAGAAGTCAGGTGGACAACCCTCCCCCTTCTCGTATACCCGCCTCGCCCAAAACGGCTTCACATCCCTCCCATCCTTCTCTCCTCCTGTCCCCTCAGAATCCCCTTCGCAGTCCGCGCTACCTCCGCCGCACTCCTAAACCCAGTCACCACCGGAGCTCCGACTCCCTCCCGCGGCACCTCCTCCACCACCTTCTTCATCTCCTTACGCCTATTCTTCAGACGGCTCTTCCCATCCCCAACCCCACTACCCTTTGTCTTCGGTGTCACAGGAGACCCCTTCTGCACCGCCACCCTTCCCACACTTCCCTTCTCCGTCTTTCCCTCCACACCTCCTTTCACCGTCTCCTCTTCCACCAATCTTTGCCTCTTGCCCAGCTCCTTCACCTCCTTCTCCAGCACGTCCAACCTCTCGTTCAGAACCCTATTCTCTTCCCGCAACTCTCCAACCTCCCTTCCCGCACACTCCACTATCCCATACACATGATTTCTCATCTCCACTCCCAATACCGACAACGAATTCCGCAGGCTCGAAATCGCCTCAACCGAAACACCACTACCACCCCCACGCAGCACCACACCGCCCATTTCCGTTACAATCTCCACAATTCCATCGTCCAGTTGCTCCTTCATCACCAACCTCAACATCCCCACTCTCGCCTTCATCTCCCCCACAAACCGCATCTCCCTGTCACCCTCTCCGCCCCTACTCTCTATCTGGTCTCCAACCTCTAACTGACTCAGATGCACCGCACCCCTTCTTTCCATTGTGACCCCCTCCACCTCCAATTCTACACCCTTCTCCACCTCATCACCATCCCCTCTCCTCGCCTCACACTTCTTTCCTTCATCAGCCACTTCATTCTTCTGCGACATCCGACCAGCCACCGTAATCACGTCCTCTTCCCGCTTTGGTGACTGTGTCTGCGGTACCTCCTCCACCTCCAACAGCGCCAACAGCTCCTCATCCTTCACGTATCTGTTCGACATCTTCAGAAGAACAAGTAGTAGTTGGATCGAAGTTGCCGCTGCGATACAGTGCAATCGAGCTAAACTGTGCTGTCCACCCCCACTGTCCAACCACACGGGCTATATCCAGCACCATGATTGCCACTGTTTCCCTCATCCATTTCCCGCCAAAACATCTACTGTACACCTTCGCACCTTCCACTATTTGAAAGCCACATCTCTGTCTCCTCTTTTGCGCTCACATAATCCCCAACCACCTCGCCTCGACCGGAGATATTTTTCTCTTCCACCATAACCCCACTCGATGGTTATAGCAAACCAGGAAGATATTGCCAGTGGAGGCATGCTAGGGACTAGTGATTGTACTTAGAGTTGCTCACCCTCTGTCTCGACTGGGGGCATGTTCTTCTTCCGTCACATCCTTTGTGGGTTGTGACAAAAAAAGAATATGTCACCACTCGACACCGGATGGGTAACAATGATAGCACGTAGAGTAGTTCATCCTCCCTCTCAGCATCCACTGGGGATATATTGATGTTCTCTCACATCCTTGACCGGTTGTGATACAAGAGAAATACATCTCCAATGGAGACGGAGAATATAGTCATGATAACACGTAAAGGTAACAATGTAATAAACAATAAATTTATGCTACTATCTCTAACCAACCTTTCGAAAACCAGCTATGACATGAGCTCGGTTACTCGAGCCAAAGATGGCAGATCCTGCAACTGAAATGTTTGCATCGGCCTTCACTACTCTTTTCACAGTACTCAGTCCAATACCCCCATCCACCTGTATCCCTATTCTTGGGTACAACTCCCTTGCAGGTCGCACCTTATCAAGAACACCCTCCATAAACGCCTGTCCTCCAAACCCTGGCTCCACCGTCATCAACAATAACATGTCTACAACTCATTCCTTCATAAGTGCTTCTACGACCTTTATAGACGTATTCGGGCGCAACCCAACTCCATCCTTTTCATTATGGCAATCCGAGTGAAGCTATAGAACCCGTTCACGTCATTTATGAAGCCAAAATGGCTCCTTTCATCCTGTATTCAAGCTCCCCGTAACTCGTACTTTACAACTACTTTGCAACTCAGGTTCGAAATCAGTTTCATTCATTGTACACTTTCTACTCTTCCACCTACTTTTCATAAAACATCATCACACTTTGTGGCTTGTCGTCTCATACAAGCCCTATCATTCATTCAGTACAATCACATATCATACATTTCGCTCACTTTCACAAAGTGAACCATGTTCCCGTTCTGCGCTTCCCAACCGTTTGTACTTAAGTATCACTCTTTACCCCAGCAGTTCTCCGCCCCATCTTCCATTTTTATCGTCACACAAAAACAATCGAACACTTGCAATGAACTCCGAGTCCGACATGCCTCCGGCTCCGCCTCCGAGTCCCAGATACTCTGACGTCCCTCAGGCCTCATCTCCCACCCGAAAGACTCGGGCCGTTATTGTTGGAAGGGGACGTATAGGTACCATGCTGGCAAACGAAGAAGATACGGTCATTTCCGCACACGAATTCTGCAGCATGGCTGCTACCTCTCATCTTTCTGATGTACCGATACTAGTTTGCGGAAGAACGAACACCCTGGAGACCGTAATTCAGGCTTGCCCTTATTCGCTCAGAGAGAATCTCGTTTTCTTCCAGAATGGAGACATCATACCATTGCTTTCGAAGCTCGGTGTGGACAAATGTTCAAAAGTTGTCCTATACGTTGGTGTCCCCTCAAGAAACGCAGCTCCGCAGGATGGTGTCACTCCTCAAAGTCCGGATGGTCTCACTGTCGCAACAGGAAAGTGGGCCTCCAACGTTGCAGACAAGTTTAGGTCTATGGGTCTCACTTGCGGGGTTGTCGACGAAGACACATTTCTCGTAAGCTATTATGAGAAGCTCGTGTGGCTATCATCGTTCAACATCGTCGGGGCCTCAAGAAGTTTCATTCCTATGGACGTAGTCGCTACGGAGTACAGTACGGTTGTGCTCACAATAATGAAAGAGCTGTTGAAGATAGTTTCGCTTAAGACAGGTACTACTTTCAACCTGTAAGAGACCGTTGGGCGATTTCTTGCATATGGGAAAACTCTCGTTGGCTTTCCTACTTCTTTCTCCGACTTTCAGTTTAGAAACGCGTACTTCTACGACCTTTCCCGCCAAGAAAGAAACATCGTAGGCCGTGACCCGGCTCCTTTTCATACGAACTACGTCAACGTTGTTAAGGAAAAGTTATCCCCCTCCCCATTCCCCCAGCTTTGAGGTTAGAACACATGACTTTTCGGTGTTGTAAACCTTTTAGAGATAGTCAAACATAAGAGTTGCTTTATCGAAATGACCTGTTCCTATTACATTACTTATATTGTTCGTCCTTCTGTGGTTCAAATATGCCCCTTGAAATCCTACATCCTTTATCACTAATACCTGGCTAAGTTTTTGCTAGATGGAAAAGGGTCATTCCACATCATTAAAGTGCACGATACTACTAACAAAACAAGTACAAAATTGTGATATTTCTGAAGAACTAAGCCTTTGCAATACTTGGGTCACCCGTATAAAGTAAAGTAAACCTTTTATGGGCTTCAACCCTTAATGGAGGTTGTTTTACTCTTCTTGATTTCTAAGCTCATGTTGAAGATATTCATAGTTTTCTTTACCCACTTGAACCCGTACATATAATTTATGACTAAATCATCCTTTCTTTACTGCAAATCAATGCAACAGCTTCTCGTCGTAGTAACTTTTTAAAACAGTGCTACAATATCCGTATATGGTCGTTCTTAGACTATTTTTATACTACGAAACACCTTGTGAACATCAATCACATCCTTCTCATTCGTATACCCACACCCATTTGCAAAACGAACCCTTTCGAAAGCTTTCAAAACATGTATAACTCAGAAGTTAGAGCCCAAGAAGTAACTCCTCAGCAGCTGGCTAACGAAATATTCGAAAATGGCTACGCCGTGATTAGTGATATTGACGGTACTCTGAAAAGAGCTGGGGAGAACATTCCGGCCGAAACAGTCAAATGCATGAAGTACATCAACGCACGCGTTGGTTTCGGAATTGCTACTGGGCGAGATATAGAGGATGCCGAGAGTTTCATGGAGCACCTGGGTGGCTACACTTTTGGCATCTCTGGAAACCAAGGCGCACGGGTGAGATTATCCAATGGTACCGAAATTGATCAGGACCTTGACAGGAAAGGCTACGAAAGATGTGCAGCCGAACTTGAGAGACTTGTACTCTCCTTAAATGAATCGCACGGACTTCACGAAGAGCGTCAACAAGCAGTTGTGAGCACTAGAAAAGACAGTGGACTCCCGAACTTCACGTACAATGGACTGTCGAAGTGGAAAACAGAAGTTAACTCCGGTATTTCAAAAGTGTTGACATACTTTCCGAACCTGGTTGCGTACCCTCAGGATGAAAACTGTGACATAGGGGACATTCGTTTCACGAAAAACACTGGGGCGCTAGCCTTGGTTGAAAACGACCCCCAGTTCGACACACATTTAATCTTTGCTTTCGGGAATGCTTCCAATGATGGCCCTCTTTATGAAATGGCAACCCTGGCAGTTCATGTGAAGGGAGACGACCATCCAGCAGGGGTAACATATCTTGTTGATGGGGTGGAGGACGTGCATGAGACCATCAGAAGGGTGGCAGAACTGTACGGGTACAGAAAATGCAAGTGTCAATGGTTTAGAAATGCTCTTGGAATTTGTTTCAAGTGCTACGATGCCTGTAATACTTAGCTAGGATATGAGATCTTAGTAATAAAAGTGTCGTATATATCTCAATACCCTTTTATGATTCATGATTCATGGTGGTTTTTATCGTGCTGCTTTTCCTCGTAGCCGTACAACAGAGCCACCAGCATAATTGTCGAATGTACATCCTCCACGCTTTCGAACAGGTTGTGTACTCCACCCAGGGATACAATCTTCTTTGACGTGAACGCCGTACACGCCTACCTCATGCAACGGCCCGTCGCTCAAAGCACTTCCGAACGTCACGACGTCATCCGTATCAATAAATCTCGGTTCATTATCCACAAGATTTGCTCCTCCGCTTCCTTTTGTGTATCGCTTGTCCACAATTTCGCAACTTTTATCGCCGGGATAGATAACAAACGCATCCATCTTCTGCAACAGGTCCCCAATAGCAGAATCCACTTCTTCTCTGCACTGCCACAGTTTCTTGTACACGAAATTGGGAAGGCCACTATCACTTCTGGTCTCCACGAACCCCTTCTCATCATCATTCACAATACCATGCCTCCTATTCAAATCCCTTGCCAGGAACAGTAGTCCGTCAACAGTGTGGTCAAGGGTGTGATCATTGAATGCACCCTTAATTTCCCTCTCGTCAGAGAAACGCAGGAAAGCTCCATGATTCGCCGAGACACCAAACTTATAGTCTCCGAGTCCTTCCATTTTCCCCTCCACGTCGCCCCATCACCCCCTGTGACAAGTCCGAAACCAACACGTTCGTCAATGAACTTCATACACTTCACAACTTCTTCTGGAATTGACTCTCCTTCTCTTCTCAACGTTCCATCAACGGAACTTAATATACCGTAACCATTGGCATATATGAACTTAGACAAGGTATTGGGTGAAATTTCGGCCAAGTCTCTCTGTTCCTCTGCCATTTTTCCTGATACAGTTACCATACTGCCACAAGTACCGCATAGACAGCTGTATAGACTTCTCAGTTTCATACTTCTCTTAAAAGCAACCTTAAGTGCAGTTTCAGAAATGTTAGGACGCTACATGTTCAATTGCGAATTGCACAGTCCCAATCAGTTGGCTCTCCTTCAACACTTCTGTCACTTCTGCAGGATCCACGTCTGCCGGCGTCACCCCCTCAACATCTTCAATTAGAATGGCGACCACACTAACTATAGAGTGTATCTTGTCTGCAAACATCATCCTTCGCATGGTACTCGTCGACTCATTGAGGTACGAAGCAACACATAACAATTCCTTCATCCCAATGGGCCTCCCATCTCTTCGTATCAGCAGATTGCAACGCCAAAACCTGGCTAATCGCTTCCACTTCTGTGCACCAGTCGCTGCCAAATATTGTATAGCTTTCAGACGATGCAAACCATCTACAATGAAGCACTTCTTCCTTAGGCGTCCCTTGTCAGCATCCCTCTCTCCCGTAGTAGCATCTTGTAAGGCCACCACTGGAGAACCCATCGACTGCAATATCCCCCGCTCCTCCATACTCTTCACAAGGGCTTCAACGTGGCGTTTACTTACTCCACGGAGTAAATTGGGCGGAGTGTCCACCAGAGTGATGTTAACAGTAACAACAACCATCCGGTAGTGATTGAGGTTCACCTTTGGTACCTTCTGACGAATTCGTCTGTACGTCTTGCTCCGAGTAGGTGTCCCTTGTGTTCCAGACCGCTCGCCAGAAACACTTGAACGTGCCATTCTTGCGGACAGAAACAAAACGTCATCGTCCTGCTGCTCCGCAGTTTCTGGTGCAGTTTGGGGTACAGATGGACCAGCTCCTTGTGCGGATTGCGCATCCGCGTCTGGAAGGGGACCTTTCATGATCTCATCTTCCTCCTCTTGCACAGCCGTCCCCTGCTGAACCGTCTGTTTCGACGCAGAAGATCCCCTTGTGTCGACGGTCTGATTCATTGCAGCAGATGCCCTTTTCGACGCAGTGGGCTCCGTAGCGGAGATAGACTTTGTTTGACCTGTCCGCTTCGTAGCTGGGGATGATATTGTCTCCTTAGTCCGCTTCGCAACAGACGATGGACCGGCCCGCGGAGGTGCTACTGATGCGCTACCTCTCGGTGTTGATGAACTTCGAATTGGCTCCGTGCGGCTTGTCGGCGTCATCGCTTCACTCATAGCGCTCACCGTTCGTCGCTTGGAGGCCGGAATGCTGGCTGCCACCGGTTCCATCATTTTCTCATCCCAAGGAGCGGCCGTCCGGAGATCCTGGATATATTGTGGAAGATCCAGGCCCTCCGCCCGGTAAGGGTAGAACGTCTGACTGCTTCGACTGATGAGAATATTATGAACCACCACAAGACCTGGGTCCAATTGCTTCCCGTGCAACTCGCGGCGTAGAACACTTCCAATTCCATGCAACAACGCTTCCCCGACTATCACCTTTCCTTCATTCTCAATATCCATCTGCAGCGAAACCCGCATTCCACCTTGCAATAATCGAGTGCTCCGCTGAGTGCGAGGAGTCACGCTTTGCGTACGCTTTCGAACACGAGTTGGCTTCATGTTGAACAGCTATTGCAGTGAAAGGTGTATATCAACAATACGCTCGCTCTGGACGATACAAGAACGGATGCGAGCCTTTTAAATGGCGACTTACGCTGGGCACCCCCGCTTTCGGCAGCTCCTCCCAGCGCACTGCCAGTCTCGTCCGTGTCCTGTCCGTGGCCGCTCGCACGCTGATTGTACGCTTTAGAGTCGTGGAGTTCACGCAATGATGACTCACGTGAGCAATGGTCGCGCTGTCTAATCGTGATCTTCAAATGCTTTGCATAGTAGTCAAGAGTACACTCATTCACTTCCATGTAGAGCCTACTCCCGCAAATACACGTGGACAGCGGCGCCAACGTACCGGCGGCCGGGTGTACCGAAATCACTGCGGGGCGGCGTGTTTTGGGAGATCCCGGGAAGGCGCCGGAATGTGGCCAGAACGTGCCCGCGGGCGGGAGGGGTCGGTCGTGTTAGGGTACCTACCCTAACACGACCGGACCCCCCCGCCCGCGGGCATAAAATCGCACATTTTTCAAAAAATCGTCCAAAACGTGCCCGCGGGCGGGGGGTCCGGTCGTGTTAGGGTAGCTACCCTAACACGACCGACCCCCCCCGCCCGCGGGCATAAAATCACACATTTTTCAAAAAATCGTCCAAAACGTGCCCGCGGGCGGGGGGGTCCGGTCGTGTTAGGGTAGGTACCCTAACACGACCGACCCCCCCCCCGCCCGCGGGCATAAAATCGCACATTTTAAAATCGCAAATTTTTCAAAAAAACGTCCAGAACGTGCCCGCGGGCGGAGGGGGTCGGTCGTGTTAGGGTAGCTACCCTAACACGACCGACCCCCCCGCCCGCGGGCATAAAATCGCACCTTTTTCAAAAAATCGTCCAAAACGTGCCCGCGGGCGGGGGGTCCGGTCGTGTTAGGGTAGCTACCCTAACACGACCGACCCCCCCCCCCCCCCCGCCCGCGGGCACGTTCTGGCCACATTCTGGCACCCTCCGGAGACCTTCGAAAGCACTCCTCCCGGCTCTTCCGGCAGTGATTTCGCTGCACACGCCGTGCACATATATCAAACTAGAGAAAACTAGCGCTTCACACCCACTTGATCCGCGACTTTTGGCACAATACGCGACCTTTGCAATAGCTCCGAATCGCGACGTGGCCGACATCAGAGCGACTACCTGGGCAACCCAAGTCTCTGAATCTTCTCCGCTTACCAATACAGTGGAAAACCTTGGCTTTCTACTGGGACCAAATGCTGGAGAAGCGAAGACATGTTGGATGATGGGGTATTTGGGTCGTCCCAGCTTAAGTGCCTTAGAAGACGAATCGAAGTGTTCAAGAGTCGGAACGAAACCGCCTTTCACGAGGGCCGAATTCACCAGAGTTATCCTTGTCTTTTCTGGGAAGTATGTAATAGAGTGCTCATCCAGTGTTTCTTTCACGAGACTGAGGAAAGAAGGAAGGGCCTGTTCACCAATTTGATCAAGAATCGACCTTGTGTCCCTACTTGAGAACATCTCTCTAACAGCAGTCCATGTTTTTGAACTGGACATACTTGAAACACAATGTTGAAGAGCTCGTAAAGTGAAAGAACGCCCTCTCATTGCAAACTGAGGAAGCTGTGTGGAAGTTCCTGGTAAACCTGGATTACGCTGGTAAGGAGTATTGCCATTCCATTGCTTTCTAACATGTCCGTGCTCAATGGAGCGAATAGTCTCCTCCACAGCCGTTGCTGTTCTTCTGGACGTCTTTTTGTAGTGTCTTTTAAATAGCAGGTGTGCATGTTCGTATATGCCTGCGTCGTAGTACTTGATACTTCCCAGACGGCGAATATCGTCCACGAGATGATCGAGAAGATGAAACTTCAGAGTTCCCAGTCTGGAGGGATGAAAATCCGCCAGAGTCTTTGTTGCGGAACGCTTGAAGGCTTCAATCTCCGAACTAAGACACAGGAGAGAGCTTTCAGTCCAATACGGGTCACGATTGTATCTGAATAAGGTCGAGAGCAAGTCCGAGTACTGAGAGAAAACGGTTGTGATTGGGGCAACGTCCTGTTCTCCACAGCATATGTCAAAGAATGCTCCTATGAAGGAAAGACCATGTCAAGTGCTTTGTAGTTTTTGGCCTCCAGCATTCCACGGAGACCGTCTTTCGTGAAGATACCATTCAAAGATTTGCCTTTCTCCTGCGTGGAGAAATCGATATGTAAACCTTTGGCAGGAGAATCGCGTTCTATGGCAGCTAGAATTGCGTTTGCATGGTTGAGGAGTTGGGTGCGTATCGTTCGAAATGAACGCGATGCAGATGTTCCTATTGTGGTGCACAGGGTGTCTGACTGCAGTCTCTCGATTGTGGCCGTTTTTATCAACTTTGAGATGCCGAGATGCAAGTTGTGTAATGGTTCGAATGAGAACAGACTGTATGGAGACAATCCCGGGATCATTCCAAGGCTTACGAAGTTTCGAGGAACGAAGGAATGAGAAGATA
>VCMS01000356.1:0-53990 GCA_022539475.1 Gracilaria domingensis
CTACGAAGCGGACACGTGCAAACAAAGTCTACCTCCGCGACGAAGCTCATGCGTCGAAAAGGCATCTCTCGCGATGAATCAGGACCGTCGAACACAACGGGACTTCGGCGTCGAAACAAACGGTTCAGCACAGTACGGCTGTGCAAGAAGAGGAAGATGAGATCATAAAAGGTCCCCTTCCAGACGCGGATGCGCAATCCGCACAAGGAGCTGGTCCATCTGTACCCAAACTGCACCAGAAACTGCGGAGCAGCAGGACGATGACGTTGTGCTTCTGCCCGAAAGAATGGCACGTTCAAGTGTTTCTGGTGAGCGGTCTGGAACACAAGGGACACCTACTCGGAGCAAGACGTACAGACGAATTCGTCAGAAGGTACTAAAGGTGAACCTTAATCAGTACCGGATGGTTGTTGTTACTGTTGACATCACTTTGGTGGACACTCCGCCCAATTTACTGCGTGGAGTAAGTAAACGCCACGTTGAAGCCCTTGTGAAGAGTATGGAGGAGCGGGGGATATTGCAGTCGATGGGTTCTCCAGTGGTGGCCTTACAAGATGCTACTACGGAGAGAGGGATACTGACAAGGGACGCCTAACGAAGAAGTGCTTCATTGTAGATGGTTTGCATCGTCTGAAAGCTCTACAATATTTGGCAGCGACTGGTGCACCGAAGTGGAAGCGATTAGCCAAGTTTTGGCGTTGCAATCTGCTGATACGAAGAGATGGAAGGCCCATTGGGATGAAGGAATTGTTATGTGTTGCTTCGTACCTCAATGAGTCGAGGAGTACCATGCGAAGGATGATGTTTGCAGACAAGATACACTCTATAGTTAGTGTGGTCGCCATTCTAATTGAAGATGTTGAGGGGGTGACGCCGGCAGACGTGGATCCTGCAGAAGTGACAGAAGTGTTGAAGGAGAGCCAACTGATTGGGACTGTGCAAGAGCGTCAGTACCTGAGATATGCCAATGTCGCCCTGCAACTCATGTCTCGTGAGGGAATGCTGGCCCATTTCGAGGATATATGTGAGACTGTGAGTGACATAGGTCTCACACATCTGTCCCATACTCCGCTATATGTTTTGGATTCCGAGGAGTTTTTCTTCATTCTTGATTGTCTTCAGATGTTTCTATTGAAGGGCAAGTCGACGAAGACAAATCAATGGAAAAGCTTTGAGGAGGTTCGAGGTTTCTTTTATGATAGAGCAGTGTCTCTGTTCCGCGCGGCTAGAGCAGTGAGGAATGAACTGAACGAGGAAGAGTCCATGGAAGTGTTCCTGAAACGCGAAGTCAGTCTTTCTGCTCCATCGAATGAAGATGACGTTGAAGACCCAGACAACAACGCAGCTGCGTATCAGTTCCTTTTGGGACAAGTTGTGAACTTCAACACATTGCCGCGTGTTCGGAGCAGGACGAACTCAATTAGAACTGCCACGACTTCCGTTCAGAATCGATTGCGGACGATGCTCAACGTAATTCCGCCCCCCGCACCAGTGAAGCAGTCCGTGACGAAGAGGAGGACTCCCGCTGCTGCTGCTGCAACATCTGCCAGTGAAGAAAGGGAGCCGCGAAGAAGTGCACGAGAACGGGCGCAGGTGAGTTCTAGGGAAATTGAGCACGGCCGAAATCGAGGTGCCATAGAAGTTCTGGATAGCTCTGAAGAAGAACAGCGGGCTCCGCCGAGGAAGAAACGGAGAAAGACTTTCACACAACAGATGAGATCTACTCTGAACAGCATGACACCGGATGACCTGATGTCTCAACTAAATGAACATGTGCTGAGAGGAACGTCGATGAAGGTTCAGTTCGTGGCATTGGGAGAGGGAGCGAATGCAGAGAACGCAGGCAGTTCTGCATTTGTGGATGACGATGAGCTTCTTTCTGTGACAGTTCCACGGATTGTCACCGTCGAGAAAGATGCTGCGCCAGACGATCAGCAAGAGACAGGTGGGGGGTCATTTGATGACGAGTTACCTACAGCTCTTCCGGAATCTGAGGAGCACGGACTTGTTCGAGGTGACCCATATGATGGCCCACCGAACCCTTCATGGTGCGGGTATGCCAGGCTGAGACCGCAGGAATGGCAAGGGAAGAACGTAATTGAGCACAAGGACCACTGGCTCAGAGTCATTCACTTGCCGAAGGGACATAGGTCGGAGCTGCTAAGTGTCTCGAATCTCAGAGATGTACACCATCTTGTCTTTTGGCACGCTGCAAGGGCTGAACATCGCCTACGGGCGGAGACATTTGGTATGCGGTATCCTCGTACTCGACCGACAGGTATGGATGATGAAGAGGTGCTGTGGGTTGCTGCGAAGGAGCATGACGAATTTGGGCAAATGTTCTTCGCCCGAATGCAAGCTGAGCTAAGGCAGAATGGATATTGCGTGCTTGATGGCTTTGCGACGGATAATGGTGTCTCTAAATGTGAGGAGTTCGAAGAGGTTCGGGAGTTCGGAGATGTGTCGGGGAAGTTGGTGGACTTCTTCGAGAATGAGTATGGAGCGATGCCGGATATACGGAAAGGGGAGGAACAGAAGTCGTTTGTTCAAATAATCAACGATGATGAAGGATGGAAGGACGGTAGCGATGGACCATTTGAGGGGAGAGTGATGTCGACACGTTGGGGTACGATGGAGAAGCCGGAGGATAATAATGAGGAGCTCAGGTGGGTTGTAAAGTCGCGTGCTTTACTTGATGTTCGAATGGGTACAATTGCTGCGGCTTTGGGACTATGGGACAATGAAAGGGAAGCTGTGAAGATGTACACTCCGAAAACTGGTGGTCGATTTCTGGGTACGACGAGAAAGTGCAAGCGCCAGACGCTGCACACCGACTTCAGTGGTCAGGTTACGAAGGAAACAATGAATACTGGCAACCCCGGATACTTTGTAATGGCCTCTGGGAAAGAGGGCTTTCCTCTCTGGGTGAGCGCTGGAAGCCATCAACTGGTGGGGATGAACAACCAACAGTTGCGAGTGATATCGGAGGTGTATCCAGCGAAGAAGATAATCATCCCACCGTACTCTGTATTCGTGGGCCGTGGTGATGTGACACATGCTGGAGCAAGTGGGAAGGACAAGGTGGATAGGCCCGAGTCTATGGATTTGCTGGTTAGATACCACATGTACATGGTACCAGAGGGCTACGCACTACCTGATGCTGTTCATCGGGTGCAGGATTTCCGACCCACGTTTGTCAATGGTGACGAGGAGGAGGAATCGGAGGATGAACTGTTGTCCGATAAGGAGGGTGGGGCGGTTGACATGGACGGAGACCAAGTGGTCGTGGAGATTGGTGTGGAAGCGGACGCCGGTAGAACCGAAGTGCTCGAGAGTAGTAGTGATGACTATTTGCCAATAATGAGGCTGCGAGCGCCTCGAAGTGGTTGAGAATGAGATGATTAGTAAATTATGTGTGTCTTGCGAGTATTAAGAGTAGTATACTATTACAAGGCTATACATATGAACATAGAAAAGGTGCGGCAGGCTGGTAATTGAACAAATGTCAAACGTCTTTGGTCCTGTTGCGTCTAATTGCAACATGCCAAATGCTCGGTATCGTTAACATCATTGGTGGCACCAGTCAATTCGCAATTGAACATGTAGCGTCCTAACACTTCTGAAACTGCACTTAAGGTTGCTTTTAAGAGAAGTATATGCAGGTCCTGTCTATGCGGTACTTGTGGCAGTATGGTGACTGTATCAGGAAAAATGGCAGAGGAACAGAGAGACTTGGCGGAAATTTCACCAAATACCTTGTCTAAGTTCATATATGCCAATGGTTACGGTATATTAAGTTCCGTTGATGGAACGTTGAGAAGAGAAGGAGAGTCAATTCCAGAAGAAGTTGTGAAGTGTATGAAGTTCATTGACGAACGTGTTGGTTTCGGACTTGTCACAGGGGGTGATGTGGGCGACGTGGAGGGGAAAATGGAAGGACTCGGAGACTATAAGTTTGGTGTCTCGGCGAATCATGGAGCTTTCCTGCGTTTCTCTGACGAGAGGGAAATTAAGGGTGCATTCAATGATCACACCCTTGACCACACTGTTGATGGACTACTGTTCCTGGCAAGGGATTTGAATAGGAGGCATGGTATTGTGAATGATGATGACAAGGGGTTCGTGGAGACCAGAAGTGATAGTGGCCTTCCCAATTTCGTGTACAACAAACTGTGGCAGTGGAAAGAAGAAGTGGATTCTGCTATTGGGGACCTGTTGCAGAAGATGGATGCGTTTTTTTTCTATCCCGGCGATAAAAGTTGCGAAATTGTGGACAAGCGATACACAAAAGGAAGCGGAGGAGAAAATGTTGTGGATAATGAACCGAGATTTTTTGATACGGATGGCGTCGTGACGTTCGGAAGTGCTTTGAGCGACGGGCCTTTGCATGAGGTAGGCGTGTACGGCGTTCACGTCAAAGAAGATTGTATCCCGGGTGTAGTACACAACCTGTTCGAAAGCGTGGAGGATGTACATTCGACAATTATGCTGGTGGCTCTGTTGTACGGCTACCAGGAAAAGCAGCACGATAAAAACCACCATGATTCATAAAAGGGTATTGAGATATACACGACACTTTTATTACTGAGATCTCATATCATAGCTAAGTATTAAAGGCATCGTAGCACTTGAAACAAATTCCAAGAGCATTTCTAAACCTTTGACACTTGCATTTTCTGTACCCGTACAGTTCTGCCACCCTTCTGATGGTCTCATGCACGTCCTCCACGCCATCAACAAGATATGTTACCGCTGCTGGATGGTCTTCTCCCTCCACATGAACTGCCAGGGTTGCCATTTCATATAGAGGGCCATCATTGGAAGCATTCCCGAAAGCAACGATTAAATGTGTGTCGAACTGGAGGTCGTTTTCAACCAAGGCTAGCGCCCCACTATTTTTCATAAAACGAATGTCCCCTTTGTCACAGTTTTCATCTTGAGGGTACGCAACCAGGTTCGGAAAGGATGTCAACACTTCTGAAATACCGGAGTTAACTTCTGTTTTCCACTTCGATAGTCCATTGTACGTGAAGTTAGGGAGTCCACTGTCTTTTCTTGTGCTCACCACTGCTTGTTGACGCTCTTCGTGAAGTCCGTGCGATTCATTTAAGGAGAGTGCAAGTCTCTCAAGCTCGGCTGCACATCTTTCGTAGCCTTCCCTGTCAAGGTCCTGATCAATTTCGGTACCATTGGATAATCTTACCCGTGCGCCTTGGTTTCCAGAGATGCCAGAAGTGTAGCCACCCAGGTGCTCGATGAAACTCTCGGCATCCTCCATATCTCGCCCAGTATCAATTCCGAAACCAACGCGTGCGTTGATGTACTTCATGCATTTGACTGTTTCGGCAGGAATGTTCTCCCCAGCTCTTTTCAGAGTACCCTCAATATCACTAATCACGGCGTAGCCATTTTCGAATATTTCGTTAGCCAGCTGCTGAGGAGTTACTTCTTGGGCTCTAACTTCTGAGTTATACATATTTTGAAAGCTTTCGAAAGGGTTCGTTTTGCAAATGGGTGTGGGTATACGAATGAGAAGGATGTGATTGATGTTCGCAAGGTGTTTCGTAGTATAAAAATAGTCTAAGAACGACCATATACGGGTATTGTAGCACTGTTTTAAAACATTACTACGACGAGAAGCTTTTGCATCGATTTACAGTAAAGAAAGGATGATTTAGTCATAATTTATATGTACGGGTTCAAGTGGGTAAAGAAAACTGTAAATATCTTTAACATGAGCTTAGAAATCAAGAAGAGTAAAACAACCTCCATTACGGGTTGAAACCCATAAAAGGTTTACCTTACTTTATACGGGTGCCCCAAGTAATGCAAACGCTTAGTTCTTCAGAAATATCACAATTTTTGTACTTGTTTCGTTACTAGTATCGTGCACTTTAATGATATGGAATGACCATTTTCTATCTAGCAAAATCTTAGCGAAGTATTAGTGATAAGGGATGTAGGATTTAAAGGGGCATATTTGAACCACAGAAGGACGAACAATATAAGTAATGTAATAGGAACAGGTCATTTCGATAAAGTAACTTTTATGTTTAACTATCTCTAAAAGGTTTACAACACCGAAAAGTCATGTGTTCTAACCTCAAAGCTGGGGGAATGGGGAGGGGGATAACTTTTCCTTAACAACGTTGACGTAGTTTGTATGAAAAGGAGCGGGGTCACCGCCTACGATGTCTCTTTCTTGGCGGGAAAAGTCGTAGAAGTACGCGTTCCTAAACTGAAAGTCGGAGAAAGAAGTAGGGAAGCCAACGAGAGTTTTCCCATATGCAAGAAGTCGCCCAACGGTCTCTTCCAGGTTGAAAGTAGTACCTGTCTTAAGCGAAACTATCTTCAACAGCTCTTTCATTATTGTGAGCACAACCGTAGTGCACTCCGTAGCGACTACGTCCATAGGAATGAAACCTCTTGAGGCCCCGACGATGTTGAACGCTGATAGCCACACGAGTTTCTCATAATAGCTTACGAGAAATGTGTCTTCGTCGACAACCCCGCAAGTGAGACCCATAGACCTAAACCTGTCTGCAACGTTGGAGGGCCACTTTCCTGTTGCGACAGTGAGACCATCCGGACTTTGAGAAGTGACACCATCCTGCGGAGCTGCGTTTCTTGAGGGGACACCAACGTATAGGACAACTTTTGAACATTTCTCCACACCGAGCTTCGAAAGCAATGGTATGATGTCTCTATTCTGGAAGAAAACGAGATTCTCTCTGAGCGAATAAGGGCAAGCCTGAATTACGGTCTCCAGGGTGTTCGTTCTTCCACAAACTAGTATCGGTACATCAGAAAGATGAGAGGTAGCAGCCATGCTGCAGAATTCGTGTGCGGAAATGACCGTATCTTCTTCGTTCACCAGCATGGTACCTATACGCCCCCTTCCAACAATAACGGCCCCAGTCCTTCGGGCGGGAGATGAGGCCTGAGAGACGTCAGAGTATCTGGGACTCGGAGGCGGAGTCGGAGGCATGTCGGACTCGGAGTTCATTGCAAGTGTTCGATTGTTTTTTTGTGTGACGATAAAAATTGAAGATGGGGCGGAGAACTGCTGGGGTAAAGAGTGATACTTAAGTACAAACGGTTGGGAAGCGCAGAACGGGAACATGGTTCACTTTGTGAAAGTGAGCGAAATGTATGATATGTGATTGTACTGAATGAATGATTGGGCTTGTATGAGACGACAAGCCACAAAGTGTGATGATGTTTTATGAAATGTAGGTGGAAGAGTAGAAAGTGTACAATGAATGAAACTGATTTCGAACCTGAGTTGTAAAGTAGTTGTAAAGTACGAGTTACGGGGAGCTTGAATACAGGATGAAAGGAGCCATTTTGGCTTCATAAATGACGTGAACGGGTTTTATAGCCTCACTCGGATTGCCATAATTAAAAGGATGGAGTTGGGTTGCGCCCGAATACGTCTATAAAGGTCGTAGAAGCACTTATGAAGGAAGGAGTTGTAGACAAGTTATTGTTGATGAAGGTGGAGCCAGGGTTTGGAGGACAGGCGTTTAGGGAGGGTGTTCTTGATAAGGTGCGACATGCAAGGGAGTTGTACCCAAGAATAGGGATACAGGTGGATGGGGGTATTGGACTGAGTACTGTGAAAGCAGTAGTGAAGGCCGGTGCAAACATTTCAGTTGCAGGATCTGCCATCTTTGGCTCGAGTAACCCAGCTCATGTCATAGCTGGTTTTTGAAAGGTTGGTTAGAGATAGTAGCATAAATTTATTGTTTATTACATTGTTACCTTTACGTGTTATCACGACTATATTCTCCGTCTCCATTGGAGATGTATTTCTCTTGTATCACAACCGGTCAAGGATGTGAGAGAAGATCAATGTATCCCCAGTGGACGCTGAGAGGGAGGATGAACTACTCTACGTGCTACCATTGTTACCCATCCGGTGTGGAGTGGTGACATATTCTTTTTTTGTCACAACCCACAAAGGATGTGACGGAAGAAGAACATGCCCCCAGTCGAGACAGAGGGTGAGCAACTCTAAGTACAATCACTAGTCCCTAGCTTGCCTCCACTGGCAATATCTTCCTGTTTTGCTATAACCATCGAGTGGGGTTATGGTGGAAGAGAAAACTATCGCCGGTCGAGGCGAGGTGGGTGGGGATTATGTGAGCGCGAAAGAGGAGACAGAGAGGTGGCGCTCAAATAGTGGAAGGTGCGAAGGTGTACAGTAGATGTTTTGGCGGGAAATGGGATGAGGGAAACAGGGACAATCATGGTGCTGGATATAGCCCGTGTGGTTGAACAGTGAGGGTGGACAGCACAGTTTAGCTCGATTGCACTGTATCGCAGCGGAAACTTCGATCCAACTACTACTTCTTCTTCTGAAGATGTCGAACGGATACGTGAAGGATGAGGAGCTGTTGGCGCTGTTGGAGGGGGAGGAGGTACGGCAGACGCCGTCACCAAATCGGGAAGAGGACGTGATTACGGCGGCTGGTCGCATGTCGCAGAAGGAGGAAGTGGCTGATGAAGGAAAGAAGTGTGAGGCGAGGAGAGGGGATGGTGATGAGGTGGAGAAGGGGGTAGAATTGGAGGTGGAGGGGGTCGCAATGGAAAGAAGGGGTGCGGTGCATCTGAGTCAGTTAGAGGTTGGAGACCAGATAGAGAGTGGGGGCAGAGAGGGTGACAGGGAGATGAGGTTTGTGGGGGAGATGAAGGCGAGGGTGGGGATGTTGGGGTTGGTGATGAAGGAGCAACTGGACGATGGAATTGTGGAGATTGTAACGGAAATGGGCGGTGTGGTGCTGAGTGGGGGTGGTAGTGGTGTTTCGGTTGAGGCGATTTCGAGCCTGCGGAATTCGTTGTCGGTATTGGGAGTGGAGATGATAAATCATGTGTATGGGATAGTGGAGTGTGCGGGAAGGGAGGTTGGAGAGTTGCGGGAGGAGAATAGGGTTCTGAACGAGAGGTTGGACGTGCTGGAGAAGGAGGTGAAGGAGCTGTGCAAGAGGCAAAGATTGGTGGAAGAGGAGACGGTGAAAGGAGGTGTGGAGGGAAAGACGGAGAAGGGAAGTGTGGGAAGGGAGGCGGTGCAGAAGGGGTCTCCTGTGACACCGAAGACAAAGGGTGGTGGGGTTGGGGATGGGAAGAGCCGTCTGAAGAAGAGGCGTAAGGAGATGAAGAAGGTGGTGGAGGAGGTGCCGCGGGAGGGAGTCGGAGCTCCGGTGGTGACTGGGTTTAGGAGTCCGGCGGAGGTAGCGCGGAATGCGAAGGGGATTCTGATGGGACAGGAGGAGAGAAGGATGGGAGGGATTTGAAGCCGTTTTGGAGCGAGGCGGGTTTACGAGAAGGGGGAGGGTTGTCCACCTGACTTCTACAAAATGACGTTTGCAGAGACGGAGAGAGAGGATGCGAACGCGTGATGGGCGAGAAATGGGTAAATAGCGGGGGTGGTGTGGACTGGGAAGAAGTGATGGGATGATTGAGGTGGGATGAGTTGCGATTGACATTGCAACATGGGAGAAAATGGAAACGCAAACTAGCACGAGTGCAGTTTTGAGAGAGGGTCGCGGAAAAGAGTGAATGGGGTGGTGCGGCGAAGTAGAACCTCTACAAAAACTAGGGGACCCAAGAACTAAACTGCGCGAAATGGAATTTAATATTCCAAAATTTCTTAATTTTTTGAGTGCCAGCCTCTGCTACCCCCTCGCGCGCCCCAAATAGCCCCAAAACTAGCTTAGTTTCCAAAGCGAACAGACTATATTCCACTTTGCAGAACACAGACGATTCCTTTCTCTACGAGTACAAGATCGCTGACTGTCAACGGGCGAGATGCGCCCTGGATTACGGCAGCCTCGGACGACATGATGACAAGATGCATATCTTCATATGTAAAGGGCCAAGAATACGACAAGCAATATCTCCGTGTTTCACGGCAATCGGCTCCGCAGGACAATTTCTTCCGGGAAGAAATTCGTCCGTACGTGTTGCGCAATACCATCAGAGAAACATTCACACAATACGCGATGGCTCTTGTCCTCCCGATATTAGAGAAGGATTGGCGCCAGCATGGGCTGCCGCCAGGTCTTTAGAAATATGAAGATGATCTTCATATTGCTCAAGCCCTGGCGGGCCTGTAAATCCTCCTCGCATCCCTGAACAAAGTCTTGTTGATTGCACATGCACTTTCTTCATAAATCCGCAGCATCTTCATGGTCTGGGCCTAGCCCAAGGTGTTCTAGACATCTATGTCAATTGTACTCCCAATATCGAAAGCAAGGATGACTCCCAACCTCTCGAGTTCTAATACACCAGGGAGCTAAAGCCGAATGATCATTCAGAGGTGTAGAGGAATTTGTACGATAGCTTGTGCGACAATGAAACGGAGACCTTATCGCAGCTTGACAGAATCTCTTGTGTTTGCAATACACATTTTCGTAATCCTCCAGAGTTTTTGCCTGCCGCCGCCGCGTGTCGCGAACCGCCGCCATGGCGTCATTGTGTAGCACCGCCTTGTTCGGCCGCCGGATCTGCAGCACCATCGCGCACACGCTCAGCTCCACGATCGGCGTGTCCACCCAGCTCGGGATGCGCTCGCCCGTCAGGTCGTCCACGTAGTGCTGGGCTTGCTGCTACGCGCGCCGTCTGTCCGTCGTCGCCGCCGCCGCACTGCTGCTTACCTCCGTGCTGCAGCTCGCTTCGCATGAGATGGCCGTTCGAATCGTGCTGGCAGCCATTCAAACCGCCACCAATCGACACGGGAAGGCAGTTCTGCCCGTCCTATGTGTCAAGATCGATTTTTATGTCCTATTGTTTGTCAGGGTATTGGAGAGCAGACAGCTTGCTCAGCCGACTGCCTGGAGTATGTCCCTCGTCTTGCAGTGTTCCAATTATGGTGCCCATCGATTTCAACGGCTTGGTCGCGTTAGACAGTTTACTTTCACGAAGGTTTGTGAGGTGATGTAGGCAAACCATCCAATAATATACATCAGCAATGCTGACCAGGCGCTCTAACTCGCAAGCTGTGATGTTCCAGCTCCAGCACCGAAAGGCCCGGCAATAGCGCAAGCGTACTCGCCGCCTACGCAGCGTCGAATCTTCGCGCATCGCGTTCCACAGCCACAGCTGTTCCTCCGTTACCGCTTTGGCTCCGCATCATTCTAGCTGAGAGCCCATTGAAGCATGAAGTTGTTTGAGTTGCGCCATCTTCTGTTTCAATGTTTCTAATTGCTCTTTAAGAGCATCATTCTCCGCGCGCAATTGGTTCACACGAGTTTTTTTATAGTTCCTACAGCGTTAGATCACATTGTACCCACTGAGCGTCTTGTGAATCTGGATCAAAAGGAGTAACATTTTCTGGAAGCTCTGAAAAGTGCGCTGCAGAGCCAGGGACAGGCAAGTCATCCACGGGGAGCTCAGTTGATGCTAATGACTGAGTGGGAGGCAGTTGGGGTGCTGAGGAGGGCGAGAAATTGGTGTCATTCATATGGAATTGTGGCGGCGAGAACAGTTGTGGTTCTTGTGTCAGCGGCGGGGGATTTCCTGTCAAAAGCTGTTTCGGAGATGGGTATTGATTGGTATGTGGAGAGGATGGGGAAGGAGAGATAGGAGGCGTTGGGTGATGGCGCTTGAGGAGGGGATCCTGATAATCTAATGGAGCCGATCTTTATCGTCGACGAAAAGACTGAACCGTATGCGGCAAAGATGAAGGAAAATAGCGGAGAGATTTTCGTTTCATTGCAATTCGTGCTTGGTACACTTTGAGCTCTTTGTTTGTGTAAGCGTGAAAACAAGAAGCGCACAGATCATCATCCCACAGAGTCTGTGAAGCCGGAGAGCTGCGACACAAAACGCAGTCCATGGTTTCAAACGCGAGTAGCTGCGCTCTATTCGAAACACAGCCATGAGCTTCGCGTTGCGGTATTCGTTGGATCAGCGAGTGCGGAATCTGACACAAACGCAGACAGCAAGTGGTGCTTTTGTGGTAGAATAGTTACCGGAGAGACCGGATGATATGCACGCTCCTACCAGCTCTCACAAACAGCATCTCTTCACGGCCCGATTCTTCTTCAAGATATGTACATGCTGGAACAGCTCTGCCGATTCAATCATGAACGTATTCCAGAACGCGTTGTGCATGGAAGAGGAGGAGGTGCACGCGGCTACTTTCAACGATACAAATCACTGGCTCAGCTTACCAAAGCCAAACTTTTCAACAACAGAGACAAGACAGAAGTGTTCGTTCGCTTTTCAACTGTCATTCACGGAAAAAACTGGCCGGAGACTGTTAGGGATCCGAGAGGATTCGCAATCAAGTTCAAGACCGAGGAAGGGAATTGGGATCTCGTTAGAAACAACTTGCCAGTGTTCAAAACGCATTCTTTCATTCAAGAGCGCTGCCTTTCGCTCGTCTCACGCAGCAAAGCGTCCAAAAGCCGCTACGCGCTTACGTAGGCCAATTTCAGGCCACTGCCGTCGTCTAGCGCCAGCCGCTCGCCGCTTGCACCACCCGGCGCCACGGGTACCGCACGTCAGCCGCGGCAGTGGCAATTCTACGGCGCTAACACTTTTCTTCGCAATTTCATGAACCCAGCAGCTGCGCCACCGCTCACTGCCGCTGGCTGCGTCCCACCGTAGGACTCCCACGCGTGTGAACTTTCTGTACCGCGCGCGCGCGCCGCCCGAATCAGAGCCCACCGGCTCTTCCCCACCCCTTCTCATCGCATCGAATCTTCGCTCACTCTTACGGATCCGTCGCTTCTTCACTCTACGCATATTCGTTCTCGTTTGCTGTTCTCACGCTCTCAACACGCTTGTCTCGTCTTTCTGTTGACGATATGAGTCTTCGTTCCATGCGCATTACGACTACCACAACTCAAATCTACAAGTTTAGCTTTCTTCCACGACTTCTTTCTGCGCCCGGCTCATTACGCAACCGTACTTTCTTTTTATCACGAGGTTGCGCGAGCGGTTGCACATGGGCCTGTTAAGGGATATACCGACGAGCTAATGGGGTTACTAGTACTATGACCTCGCGAAGAGTACATCCTTTCCGACATTTCCATTTCCCGCCTCAATGTCATATAAGCGCAGTACTCTGAAGAGCAACCAAGCGAAGCGTCCACACAGGCAGGTTCTGCGGTTTTATTCTATCTCTATAGTCTCGTAAAGTAAACTTCTCGAACTTCAATAATCTTAGAGTTTCGTTTTTTTCCTCCTGCTGCTAGTCGCAAGGCATCTTCGCAAAGCAGCAGTGGCTTCTCCTCGTTATTATTAATAATAATATTGCTCGATATATCAAGTGCAACAACGTGATACGAATGTTTGCTGGCCAGAAATCGCTCAAGTAGAAACTGGCTCCCATCCAGACTTGCCCATGACGAGAACTTGTATCTATCGCTTGGGAACTTTTCCACACCCAGTTCTAATCGCATCTTTTGGAACACCGGCGTAACTGACGCAAGTGAGTATAATGGCATTTTGTGTTCCCAAAAGCACTTCATCGCTTTTGTACTCGCTTCACGACTTAAATCAACTGATCTCGTCTTCCATAAGTACAAACCGTATACAAGATTTATACTCGCAGCAATCAAACAGTTCAAATTTTCATTACGACAAAAAACGTCGTAGCTATTCAATAGTCAGAACTGACTTTCATTAACTTCAAAGGAACCCCTGCCAGGAAAGTTAAGTCTCATGCTGAATCCAGGGTGCGTTCGCAAGTATCGAAGGCATTTGTCGGTGAACCCTGTTGAGCCATCTTCACGTAACACCTTCGTATCTATACAGACTGTCTTCCTGATTCCATTTTGTTCTATTAATGAATTCGGTGTTATATATTTTCCAGAGACAAGAACATTATCTTCTTTAACTTAATCAAGCCCTAAACTTTCCTCATCAACCGGATAGAAAGATTGAATATCCTCGGTCATTGATCCACACGCATACAGCTTTCCTTTTCTAATTGTTTTGTTGTTGACCTTCGAATTATCGCCATACAATAGCTGTTCAATACACCATTCTCCATCGCTGTCGTGCTCGTCATCTTCAGACTCTTGCATGGTTTCTGCGTTTAAATTACCAAACTGTGATCCACCTTCGTACACAACTTCTTCCGTTTCGTTGACAGTTACCTGTGCTTTGCCGCGGCGTTTCTTGAACCTATAAAAGTAAGGATTGTTTGCATTGGAATGACTGCGTTTTTTAATTCGTGTTAGAGTTCTTTTTCGCCCCATTCTGTTGATAACAGTTTTCAAGTTACTGCTTTCTGGGGACACGGTGAATCTGTTCTGTTGTACCTTCGTAGATCGATGTTCGAGCGAATGAAACATTTCATGCAGAGAGAAATGTGATTCAGTGTCATGACTGGTTGATCGGAATACCTGCCATCTCGATGGGATCGCTTTTGTACGCTCAGCGTGCCAAAAATCATACGTGTTCGGTATGTATGGTACGTGTGCAGTGCGTACTACGCATATACGATAATGATTACGTGTAGGACGCTTTGGACGTGTAATTCTGCACTGTTTCGTGCGTCGTAAGTTCTGACTTAAAACATTACAACTGATTGCTCTCTTCAATGGCCCTGATTCAATCAACTTGAATCCAGAAGCGAATCTAAAATGTTTCCAGCACCATCACCGCTGTAATGGCTCAAACACTGTGTATGATATCCACTAGAGAATCTCCAGTGGATCACAATGCTAGTTAAAAAGGGCAGAATTACGATCTTCTAACGATCAGTAGTTACAGACCCGTTTGGGGTCTGGATTCGTTTTGCAGCCCAACGCTATGTTCGGTAAGCGCGTAAATGACATATTGCGACGCGCAGCCAGGTGAGGTGAAGATGATGTACGTTGTAAAGCGCGCACTTCTCAGCAGCTCCGCAAGGGTGATGTACGCACAATATGTTCATGATCAGCGAATATACGTTCAAGTGATTGGTCGCGAGTAGATTTTGGTGAGATGTTCCTAGTTCATGTTCATCACAAGACTGATCGATACGACGGAATTTGACTACGTTGGTAATCAGACGACAATTCGACACGCACGGATTATGCGCGCCGCGTGGTGCCTGAAGAAGAAGCGCTTGACGCCGCGCGAAATCTGATCTCATCGCTCAAGAGCGAAAACACTCGTCTTTGTCACGTCAATCTTGAATCCCAGCGCATCATGTCCAGGTTGAAGTCAAATCGCACTGCACGCACTCGATCCGAGTACAAGCATGCTCTACTTTCCGTTCTGCTTCACAAGCTTGAAAGTCTGCAAAGGAGGACCCAACCACAGGCGCTGCAAAATTTTTTTGCCGGATGCTACTACCACGCGATTGGCGATGAGCAAAAGGTGCTCCCACACGCGACATGCGTGCCTCCAATCTAGATACAGCTATGCTTGGAGATCTTGTTTGGTGCTACTTTGCAATGCGGTAATCAACCAGCAGTTTATATCGGTATGTTGAATTCGGAAAGCATCGACAGACTGGCGTTTGAGCTACGATGGGACGACTACCATGTAAAATATACAAGAAAGGACTCTCAGTTTTCCGGTGAGCTGCCAGAGCTTGCACGAGAAGAAAGCATGGACTTCGAGATCGCCCAAGGCCCTAACGTTCTAAAGGAGCTTCTAAACTGCTTGTACCCACCTAATACTACTCCGTCACCGCATTCTCCAAAACTTGACGATGAGCATTCCCCTGAAGTATAAGATCCGACGTGTTCGTGCTATACTCAGTCTCCGTCTTCAGATTAATCGGCAGTCAAGTCATTCAAAGCCTTGTCGCACGCTTCGCCGTTTTGTTCCGTACCGCTTCCCTTTGGTAATCCTTTACATGATTGTCTAACCTCTGAATTGCGTCGGGGGCTACGGTCTTCACCAAAAACACAAGTTGGCGCCTGGTTTGTTTGCTTTCATATCTTTTCTTTCGCTGCGTTCACTCTCGCTAGCGCCTTGTCAACTTCTTCATCACTGCTTTCCTCCGAATCCCTTTCAAAAAGTTTTGGAAGCTTCCCCTTCCAGCCGCCGCTTGCTTTCCCATCACCGTTCTTGTATTCAACCATGGCAACAGAAGAATTCGTCTCTTCTCCATACAGGCTGCCACTCTTTTTAGTGTAGAGGTACGAGACGATACCGTGTGTGTGCAAGTCCGCGTTCAATGCAGCTCTCAGTACCTCTTCGTCGTCACACATAACTAGGTTTTCTATCTCAACTGACTCACTTTCTACAAGTCCTTGATACTCGCTGAATCGTTCCCAGGGATTTTCATGTTTCGCTGACTTCTTCCGATCATCAGCAAAGTCACCCTCCTCATCAAGTGTCTTTTGATCTACTGCGAGCTGGGAACGCTTGAGAACTTAAAGTGTGTCACATAATCGTGGGTTTCCGTGATATTGAAACAAGTCCTTCAGCAGCTCAGCACTAAAGTTGTTCTTTTTGCCCCCAAAGACGCCGCGAGCATCCATCCGCTTCTCGTCCTCTCCATCGACGGCACTCTGCAGCTCCCCTTCGAACAGCTGCCTTTGGAAGATTTTCTCCTAAATTTTTTCTGTGCAGAGCAGCCTATATACGAAGACTGTCTTCTTCTGGACATCACGCCAAATTGTTCCGATTTCGTTGTATGCGCATTTTTATAACACAAGGTCACATGAGGTCATCTTCAGCTCTCCACCATTTCCGCGGGTTATAAGAATTGAACGGTTACCACCTGCACTCCGACCGCCTTGCGAAGTAGCCCTTCTAGCGGTGCAGCACCTCTCGCGATTAGCGAGCGATGCAAATGAAATGAAGTGCCAAAGCTTGACGTATCGACTTAGCTTGTCAGGTCAGAATGACACTTCGTAGATGAAGCCAGACGCACCAAGTGACAGACGAATCGTGTTGAACACAGGACCACCTTGTGATGCAAAGTACACCTGCAGTCGCCCGAACGAGTCGATCAGACTGATCTGCACACATGAATCCGCAAGCAGAGAATCTGTCGCACATCACCCCAACAGACCCGTCGCAATCGCGCAACCGACGCTGTGAACGCGTCCCAGCGGCGGCTGCATTGACATCTCACACTCCGCAAAGATATGCGAACGTGGAGCGTTGTACACTGGGAACGCAGTACCATGGCGTCATGGCAAGGGAGGTGCGATCTCTGTTGTGTTTGAAGGTCAGAACCTTGGCATAAGCCCAACAGTGACTATTTGAAGATTGGCGTGCTCTGTCACGACGAATTCTGCTACGGAGATTACCTGCACGGTGCCATCTTTCTCTGCTGGGCTGAAGGACTTGGTTGTTGCAGTTTTATGGTTATTCCAAACGACAGTGTGACTGTGAGTGCAGATTGTGTTGTTAAAGCCGGGTCAGCGAAGTGCACTACGTTGGTGGATACAAGTTGACGGTGGGTGTGAAACAACCAGACATGAGGTTGGTTTATTTGTTGTGCGTCAACCTCCATCATGATGATGGGTGTTGATGATGGGTCTTTTTCTATCTCGTGAGGGGAGGTCTTGACAACTGTCGTACCGTTGCAGGCACCAAGCGCCAGTTATTGGATTGATAGACTTTGCCATGTGCTGTTGAGCAATGCATTCCAGATTCAGCAGGATGGGGTTGTAGTCCTGCGACGAGTTTGTCCTAAACATCTCCACTTCGACGCAACTTGTAAATTTGGAAATCCAGCGCAAACACACATAGTTTCTGCTCCCAAATAAGAGCAGTGGCGTAAAGCATATCAATGTTGTCAGTCAATTCCTCCAGCTTTTGATGCATTGTCCCATTTTCGGATTCTTTCTGACTGTAGCCCTTCATAACGTGAAGTGCTTCCTCCATCACTTTTTGTGCTCCCATTAAGTACCCCTTTACAATCAGAAGTTCTTTGAGAATAACTATACGATCTGCATTTGGCATCAATCCGGATTTATCTTCGCCTGAAACGTCTTTCCCTGTACCACACGAGTCCTGAGTTTGTGATCCAAGACCGATTTGTGGGACCCTTTTGCTGTATGGTTCCCGACCTCTTCCGAAATTTTAGACGATGATACTTCCTGCTTCTCTATGTTTGTTATGTCTCTCAGGACTTCATTTTTCTTTGAGCGTAGTGATTGCGACGCCAATAACAAGGCCATCTTCCTGGTTAACGACATATTTTCGTGTTCGCAATATTTGGTGGGAAAGAATGGACTAGAACAACAAGGCTGACTGCTTATGAAAACGTGAAAGCAGTTGTCTTCGCGGTTTATTAGATGCATATCGGAGAACACGCTTAGTTACGTTCTGCAAGCTAATAAGCTTGAACTGAGTGATTTAGGGTTTGACGTTGAAGTTTCAAGCTCCCAGATGTGCTTCTCTATCGCTGTGCCTTAAACTCCAAACATCTCCGCTTACGCTTTGTGTATGAATTTCTATTGATAATGGGTGAAGAAGAAATGACACAACTCCCCAATCCTCACTAACAAGGCCTCTTTTATCTATACTACGTGAGGCCCTACCGTCAGCTCTTTCTTCGCCGATTCTCCCTCCCGTTGTCGAAACTCTGCCGCCATCCGTATAGGTAGTCCTTCTTCAGCGACACCGTTTGCCCCAGGTTTGTGCCATGCTCTGGAAATGCCTTAACTCATGCTGACCATTGTTGGTCAAACTGTGACGGCCCTGAACACATATTCTCCCCAGATAGAACCGACTCAGGTCCATGTTCACCAGGAAAAACGAGCGATTGGCGGGTTGTGTTCCCTGGTTCGTCGAGAACTGCTTTTGAATCCAAGGATCATGTGTCCGACAGATGTCGCTCATCCCCTTTGGCCCTCCAGTCTGCCACAATGCGAACATCCTGGTCTCGCAGCTTACCACCCACCTCTGCGAGGTGCAGTCCAATAACTCTCGGATCCCTGCCAAGCACTCCTCCTTCATACAGTCGACCAACAACATTTGAATACTTACAATCACCATTAACAAGGGCGCCACGCGCAGCAAACTGCAAACGAATCTGATGTGTCTTAGAAGTGAGCAAAACAACTCTGGATACAAACCCGTTTATTGTTCTGGTACAGGATTCAACTCGCAATGAAACCAGGACAAATCCATTTAGTGCTCCCTTCTGGCCTAGATAAGGCCGCAGTAGCGGCGTTTCACTCTGTTCGACAGCAAATCTTATTCTCTTGAAGTACCAGTCTCGCATAAGACGGGGTTGAACGGGCTTCCTTGTCCATACCAATTATTGCTTATCACAGCGAGACAATCACTTATGTATCTCGGGCGCGAACTCTCGTCGAGTAAGAATGGCAACGCCGCTCGTGCACACGTCCAGTCTTGTAGTGATGCATAGCGAATGTGGCTCGAGTTTCAAAAGTCTTCCAGTCTCCCGCAACAGATTCTCTTTAGCAATATCTAGCGTAGCGCATGCAGGGATGCCGGCTGATTTACATACGGCAATGTAAAGATCGGTTTGGTAGAAACTGAGAAGTTTGTAACAGCAGAATGCAGCTTTGGGTTTGTGTATATTCGTACATAGATTGGTGTGCAGGTGAGAAGCGGTTTATAGAGATCTCTATATGTTTGTCTTGTTGGCCTTGGCCTTACTCGCGGGCTATAATCCACCACACGGAGATAAACTGCGCCCAACTTTGCCAAGTCCAGAACTTGACTGTGTCCAAGGTCAGCGTTCTCTATGATGTGATCCAAAAGTGTTTTGAGCGTCGTTAACGCGGCCGGAGTGAGCAGGTGATATATCGTCGGGTTGTTCTTCAAATCAGTTCCGAACGAAAAATAGGTTTTCAATGTAGTTTCGTTGATGGATAGCGGAGACTCGGTAAGAGTGTTCAAGTCCCAGGGAGTAAATCTGCGAGCATCAGACATTCTTTGCGCATGCTGCGGATGAAACCTTGAACCTAGCCGCGTGGCGTTTCAGTCGATGGTTTTCAGAATGACAGACAGATACGACTTGGGCGATGATACGCAGCGAATCAAAGCACGGGGTAACCAGAGCGAGTTGTACACATCAGAAAAACGCATGAATGCATTCAAGAGCAACTTCGCTTCGGTTTGTACTCAGACTCATTGGACGATTTTGCGGATCGGACTTGTAAGGCGCTCCGGCCGGCAACCGGCTCGAGCATCTGCCAAAGGTGAGTAGTTGCCTTCGAAGCGGATCTCGAGCTTTAGATCGTTTTTCAAGACATGTGAGCTCATTCGCTCCTCCTGCCCGCGACGCTCTGCTTTGATCCGAATCAGCAACACACGAGCATATCTTCGTCGACCAGAGTAGTAGAGATGAGTTATACTATATGCAGTGCAACCACAAGCCGTGCAATTGAATTGGTACAGCACCACATCTTGCATCATACCGTACCTACAGCTTGTTATATCGGTTGTTCATCATCATCATCATAATCATCATCAGCATCAGCATATCGGGCCGCCACGAGCGCTAGCACAGCCTCCAGCTCAGTTTCCGGTATGCGCAAATCCTGTGTCCGAATGCAACAGCGTTCGGTCGCATCCTTTCCAAGCCGCATCACACTTCCAGAAAGCACCATCTTCCAGCCCGTCCAAAACTGTTCGTCCAGCATCTCGTTTCTCGCACATGTCTCAACTCCGTTCATATCCGCCTCCGCAACGATATTTTTATAGCGCAAGCCGGCCAGACGACTGAGGCGTCGAAAGCCAACTTTGTACATGCTGAATGGAATGATTTCAATCACGTGGCTTGCTTGTTTCATGAACATGATGTTGGTCATGCCCGCTCCGTGCGAGGCTACCAACACGTGTGTGTTGATCATGTGTCGCAGCTGATATCTGAAGGACTTGTTTTTGAACTGTAACAGCGTGATCTGTACGCGTCGCCCATGGTTTTCAAACGCGGTGTGAATGGCGTGTTGTAGCTTGTTAACATTGAGGATGCGTCTGGTGTGAGCGCGCGACAGAATGGCCACCGGAATCACGGACGCTGTGTGGCTTTTTCCAAACGTAGCTGCAACTCGTTGTTGAAAGATGACTGTTTCGGGTGCAACGCCGTTACATTTGCTCACGGACACGCTTCGAAAGCATGTGTTGCGCGGTCAATCGGTGACTCGCGCGTGATAGAACGCGGCGCCGAATGCGTGATGCACGCCTTTGAACCACTGTTTGTGCCTTGTGAAGGTGGGCGTGATCAACAACGGCTGTGACACGGTGATATTGGCCAGTCGGAGCAGCGTGGCGGTGCGTATCGCCGCTTGTAACGCATAATCTATGTGATGCGAGATATGTCTCAACTTCATCTCCTTGTACGTGCCTATCGACGTGAGATACGCAGGATCGACGAGATGTTGGTTGCTGTACGGCTGATTGGTTGGCTGAAATCGAATGGGGCGACCCATGAATTGGAGTCCGTCGTGGTCGGCAAGCTGACACGATCTGTTCTCAGCATGCAGCTGCATTTGTGAACGAGAGGGCGTGGATAAAGTGACGTAGCGCTGATTGAAACAGATGTGGGTGAGCTTGCATACGGAGCATCAATTGCCGGTGGGTAGTCTTACCTCATAGCGTAGCAGTTTCGAAGGCGGCGGTGGTGAGATGGGGCTGTTTGACGTTTTGAAGAATCGCAGCGCGTAGAGGATGCAACTGAGCAGGAGAAAAGGGAGGAAAAGGTTGTTGCTCTTCATGGCGACGCAACGCGTGAGCGTCATTCAAGACTCCGAAAAATTGGTGATGGCTCCATTTGAGAAATGAGGAATGATGTACTTGCGGCGGATCGTGGGCGGGCGTTTGATTGGGGAATGGTGGTGCGCTTCTGTCGCGAAGGAGCGTTGGGCTGACGTTTGGAATCAGCATTATTCGAAGTTTCGTATCCGCGAAGGTATATCTTGCATCTACGTCCCGATCACCGCTCGTGTGGATCACCCGCGGACGTGTTAGGAGAGTTCGAGGCGCTTGCGCAGAGGTAATTTCAGCGCTCGTGTGGATCATCCGCAGACGTGGAAGGAGAGCGTTTTTTTTCAAACTTTTGAAAGCGCGTGCTCCACGTGGCGCACGTGGTTCACGTGTGCGCGGCGAGTATCTCGCGCGTTTGAACGTTCATCAACGGCGCGCCTATAAGCGCGCGCGATGCATCGACACGGCGCCCTCATTCCGCCTCCGTTTGCATCGTGCTCCTCGCCATCGCGCGCTTCCACTCGCGCATGTAAGCAGTGCCACAGTTGTCGTTAAACGCTCGTCGTCGTGCGTCATGAAGTCGACGTCTTCGTCATGTGTCTGTTATCGTTTGCCGTCAGATTATTACGAGTTGCAGGTGAAGCATTCTTCTTCTTTGAGCTTAATCGCTTGTTTGGACGCCTTGTTACTGGCTCTACCGCCCATCGAACACGCTCCATTCGTGTTGCAGAACGTGCCGTTTTGCAGCACGTTCGTGTGCCCATGCGCACCGTGCGCGTTTCGTTGCCGTCTAGTGTGCAGATCGATACCATTGTGGCGGGCATGGCTGCCGTTGATTCGCGTGCACATGGTGACAAACCTCTTGTGCTTCTCCATGGACATAGCATGGCTGCTGCATCCTTCTTTCGTAACATTGACCATTTTCTAAATATGGGCTTCACATCCGTGTTTATCCCGGATTTGTCTGGATGGGCGTCTTCTTCACGCCCTTGTTTCAACGGCCAACATATTATACACGCGTTGGACTTTTTTCTCAACCCGTTTCATCACTGGTCGGCAGAGCTTTGTATCGCCCGTTTCATGTTGCTTGGACATTCATTGGGCGCTTATCTTGAGTACAAATATTCTCTTTTGTATCCTTTTCGAGTCACTGCTCTTGTACTTACTTCTCCTGCTGCCATTGCCAGACGCACTCCAGTCTCACTTGCGTTATGTTTGCTTTTTCTCCGCAACGATTTCTCACGCATGGTGGATTGATTGCACAGCTTTTATTCGCGTGTAAATATCCTGCGTCTCGAGCGTATAACTTTCCGGGTTTTCGTCACTTCACTCTTTGTTGTAACTCTACTCTCCATAACAGCGGTGATGCAGCCGCCGCCAAAATGCTACACATCACACGCGTGGGTTGGTTTTCGTACAAGTCGGAATGTGTCATACCGCTGTTAGAAAACGTACGCCGCTTACAATGTAACGCGCATATCATTGCTGGTGATCGTGATTGTCTGGTTCAGGTGTCTCATGTTCGCGCTCTGTATCGACAGTTACGTGCTGCTGGCAATGTCACGACGTTGGAGCTTATCCGAGCGGCTGGTCATTCACCGCATATTTGTGCGCCCGACCAGTTCGCAAAGGTCGTCATGAGAGGCTTCTCGCAGAGTGTATCGTATGAGTTTGGTTCTCATGACGCTTATCGTGTTTCTGTGCCTAAAAGTCGTGTGGTGTCGCCTGTTCGCCTTGCGGTATAGACCGTCTGTGTTCTGCAAAGTGGAATATAGTCTGTTCGCTTTGGAAACTAAGCTAGTTTTGGGGCTATTTGGGGCGCGCGAGGGGGGGGCAGAGGCTGGCACTCAAAAAATTAAGAAATTTTGGAATATTAAATTCCATTTCGCGCAGTTTAGTTCTTGGTTCCCCTAGTTTTTGTAGAGGTTCTACTTCGCCGCACCACCCCATTCACTCTTTTCCGCGACCCTCTCTCAAAACCGCACTCGTGCTAGTTTGCGTTTCCATTTTCTCCCATGTTGCAATGCCAATCGCCACTCATCCCACCTCAATCATCCCATGACTTCTTCCCAGTCCACACCACCCCCGCTATTTACCCAATTCTCGCCCATCACGCGTTCATTTTGTAGAAGTCAGGTGGACAACTCTCCCCCTCCTCGTATACCCGCCTCGCCCCAAAACGGCTTCAAATCCCTCCCATCCTTCTCTCCTCCTGTCCCCTCAGAATCCCCTTCGCAGTCCGCGCTACCTCCGCCGCACTCCTAAACCCAGTAACTACCGGAGCTCCCACTCCCTCCCGCGGCACCTCCTCCACCACCTTCTTCATCTCCTTACGCCTCTTCTTCAGACGGCTCTTCCCATCCCCAACCCCACCACCCTTTGTCTTCGGTGTCACAGGAGACCCCTTCTGCACCGCCACCCTTCCCACACTTCCCTTCTCCGTCTTTCCCTCCACACCTCCTTTCACCCTCTCCCCTTCCACCAATCTTTGCCTCTTGCACAGCTCCTTCACCTCCTTCTCCAGCACGTCCAACCTCTCGTTCAGAACCCTATTCTCCTCCCGCAACTCTCCAACCTCCCTTCCCGCACACTCCACTATCCCATACACATGATTTCTCATCTCCACTCCCAATACCGACAACGAATTCCGCAAGCTCGAAATCGCCTCAACCGAAACACCACTACCACCCCCACTCAGCACCACACCGCCCATTTCCGTTACAATCTCCACAATTCCATCGTCCAGTTGCTCCTTCATCACCAACCCCAACATCCCCACCCTCGCCTTCATCTCCCCCACAAACCGCATCTCCCTGTCACCCTCTCCGCCCCCACTCTCTATCTGGTCTCCAACCTCTAACTGACTCAGATGCACCGCACCCCTTCTCTCCATTGCGACCCCCTCCACCTCCAATTCTACTCCCTTCTCCACCTCATCACCATCCCCTCTCCTCGCCTCACACTTCTTTCCTTCATCGGTCACTTCCTTCTTCTGCGACATCCGACCAGCAGCCATAATCACGTCCTCTTCCCGATTTGGTGACGGCGTCTGCGGTACCTCCTCCCCCTCCAACAGCGCCAACAGCTCCTCATCCTTCACGTATCCGTTCGACATCTTCAGAAGAAGAAGTAGTAGTTGGATCGAAGTTTCCGCTGCGATACAGTGCAATCGAGCTAAACTGTGCTGTCCACCCTCACTGTCCAACCACACGGGCTATATCCAGCACCATGATTGTCCCTGTTTCCCTCATCCCATTTCCCGCCAAAACATCTACTGTACACCTTCGCACCTTCCACTATTTGAGCGCCACCTCTCTGTCTCCTCTTTCGCGCTCACATAATCCCCACCCACCTCGCCTCGACCGGCGATATTTTTCTCTTCCACCATAACCCCACTCGATGGTTATAGCAAAACAGGAAGATATTGCCAGTGGAGGCAAGCTAGGGGCTAGTGATTGTACTTAGAGTTGCTCACCCTCTGTCTCGACTGGGGGCATGTTCTTCTTCCGTCACATCCTTTGTGGGTTGTGACAAAAAAAGAATATGTCACCACTCGACACCGGATGGGTAACAATGGTAGCACGTAGAGTAGTTCATCCTCCCTCTCAGCGTCCACTGGGGATACATTGATCTTCTCTCACATCCTTGACCGGTTGTGATACAAGAGAAATACATCTCCAATGGAGACGGAGAATATAGTCGTGATAACACGTAAAGGTAAAAATGTAATAAACAATAAATTTATGCTACTATCTCTAACCAACCTTTCGAAAACCAGCTATGACATGAGCTGGGTTACTCGAGCCAAAGATGGCAGATCCTGCAACTGAAATGTTTGCACCGGCCTTCACTACTCCTTTCACAGTACTCAGTCCAATACCCCCATCCACCTGTATCCCTATTCTTGGGTACAACTCCCTTGCATGTCGCACCTTATCAAGAACACCCTCCCTAAACGCCTGTCCTCCAAACCCTGGCTCCACCTTCATCAACAATAACTTGTCTACAACTCCTTCCTTCATAAGTGCTTCTACGACCTTTATAGACGTATTCGGGCGCAACCCAACTCCATCCTTTTAATTATGGCAATCCGAGTGAGGCTATAAAACCCGTTCACGTCATTTATGAAGCCAAAATGGCTCCTTTCATCCTGTATTCAAGCTCCCCGTAACTCGTACTTTACAACTACTTTACAACTCAGGTTCGAAATCAGTTTCATTCATTGTACACTTTCTACTCTTCCACCTACATTTCATAAAACATCATCACACTTTGTGGCTTGTCGTCTCATACAAGCCCAATCATTCATTCAGTACAATCACATATCATACATTTCGCTCACTTTCACAAAGTGAACCATGTTCCCGTTCTGCGCTTCCCAACCGTTTGTACTTAAGTATCACTCTTTACCCCAGCAGTTCTCCGCCCCATCTTCAATTTTTATCGTCACACAAAAAACAATCGAACACTTGCAATGAACTCCGAGTCCGACATGCCTCCGACTCCGCCTCCGAGTCCCAGATACTCTGACGTCCCTCAGGCCTCATCTCCCGCCCGAAGGACTGGGGCCGTTATTGTTGGAAGGGGGCGTATAGGTACCATGCTGGTGAACGAAGAAGATACGGTCATTTCCGCACACGAATTCTGCAGCATGGCTGCTACCTCTCATCTTTCTGATGTACCGATACTAGTTTGTGGAAGAACGAACACCCTGGAGACCGTAATTCAGGCTTGCCCTTATTCGCTCAGAGAGAATCTCGTTTTCTTCCAGAATGGAGACATCATACCATTGCTTTCGAAGCTCGGTGTGGACAAATGTTCAAAAGTTGTCCTATACGTTGGTGTCCCCTCAAGAAACGCAGCTCCGCAGGATGGTGTCACTCCTCAAAGTCCGGATGGTCTCACTGTCGCAACAGGAAAGTGGGCCTCCAACGTTGCAGACAGGTTTAGGTCTATGGGTCTCACTTGCGGGGTTGTCGACGAAGACACATTTCTCGTAAGCTATTATGAGAAGCTCGTGTGGCTATCAGCGTTCAACATCGTCGGGGCCTCAAGAGGTTTCATTCCTATGGACGTAGTCGCTACGGAGTGCACTACGGTTGTGCTCACAATAATGAAAGAGCTGTTGAAGATAGTTTCGCTTAAGACAGGTACTACTTTCAACCTGGAAGAGACCGTTGGGCGACTTCTTGCATATGGGAAAACTCTCGTTGGCTTCCCTACTTCTTTCTCCGACTTTCAGTTTAGGAACGCGTACTTCTACGACTTTTCCCGCCGAGAAGGAGACATCGTAGGCGGTGACCCCGCTCCTTTTCATACAAACTACGTCGACGTTGTTAAGAAAAAGTTATCCATCTCCCCGTTCCCCAGCTTTGAGGTTAGAACACATGACTTTTCGATGTTGTAAACCTATTAGAGATAGTTAAACATAAAAGTTACTTTATCGAAATGACCTGTTCTTATTACATTACTTATATTGTTCGTCCTTCTGTGGTTCAAATATGCCCCTTTGAATCCTACATCCCTTATCACTAATACCTCGCTAAGTTTTTGCTAGATGGAAAAGGGTAATTCCATATCATTAAAGTGCACGATACTAGTAAGGAAACAAGTACAAAATTGTGATATTTCTGAAGAACTAAGCCTTAGCAATACTTAGGGCACGCGTACAAAGTAAGGTAAACCTTTTATGGGTTTCAACCCTTAATGGAGGTTATTTTACTGATCTTGATTTCTAAACTCATGTTGAAGATATTCATAGTTTTCTTTACCCACTTGAACCCGTACATATAATTTATGACTAAATCATCCTTTCTTTACTGCAAATCGATGCAAAAGCTTCTCGTCGTAGTGACGTTTTAAAACAGTACTACAATACCCGTATATGGTCGTTCTTAGACTCTTTTTATACTACGAAACACCTTGTGAACATCAATCACATCCTTCTCATTCGTATACCCACACTCATCTGCGAGACGAACCCTTTCGAAAGCTTTCAAAACATGTATAACTCATAAGTTAGAGCCCAAGAAGTAACTCCTCAGCAGCTGGCTAACGAAATATTCGAAAATGGCTACGCCGTGATTAGTGATATTGAGGGTACTCTGAAAAGAGCTGGGGAGAACATTCCTGCCGAAACAGTCAAATGCATGAAGTACATCAACGCACGCGTTGGTTTCGGAATTGATACTGGGCGAGATATGGAGGATGCCGAGAGTTTCATCGAGCACCTGGGTGGCTACACTTCTGGCATCTCTGGAAACCAAGGCGCACGGGTAAGATTATCCAATGGTACCGAAATTGATCAGGACCTTGACAGGGAAGGCTACGAAAGATGTGCAGCCGAGCTTGAGAGACTTGCACTCTCCTTAAATGAATCGCACGGACTTCACGAAGAGCGTCAACAAGCAGTGGTGAGCACAAGAAAAGACAGTGGACTCCCTAACTTCACGTACAATGGACTATCGAAGTGGAAAACAGAAGTTAACTCCGGTATTTCAGAAGTGTTGACATCCTTTCCGAACCTGGTTGCGTACCCTCAAGATGAAAACTGTGACAAAGGGGACATTCGTTTTATGAAAAATAGTGGGGCGCTAGCCTTGGTTGAAAACGACCTCCAGTTCGACACACATTTAATCGTTGCTTTCGGGAATGCTTCCAATGATGGCCCTCTATATGAAATGGCAACCCTGGCAGTTCATGTGGAGGGAGAAGACCATCCAGCAGCGGTAACATATCTTGTTGATGGCGTGGAGGACGTGCATGAGACCATCAGAAGGGTGGCAGAACTGTACGGGTACAGAAAATGCAAGTGTCAAAGGTTTAGAAATGCTCTTGGAATTTGTTTCAAGTGCTACGATGCCTTTAATACTTAGCTATGATATGAGATCTCAGTAATAAAAGTGTCGTGTATATCTCAATACCCTTTTATGAATCATGGTGGTTTTTATCGTGCTGCTTTTCCTGGTAGCCGTACAACAGAGCCACCAGCATAATTGTCGAATGTACATCCTCCACGCTTTCGAACAGGTTGCTATGGGTATATACCTACCGGTGCGATGCCCGGTTGGTTATTTCATGACCAGGAGAAAGCAGGTTCTGAAGACGACAGTGTTCATCCCACCAACAGCTGTGAATCCATTTGAGGTCGTTATATACTTATCATACCTCGGCTACATAATGGGAGAGAACGACAACATCCGAATGATGAAGAAGAAACAACCGAAAAAGAAACGAAAAGTGAACCATGCACCATCTGTGTACATACCCACTTTTACGTCGTTCTCCAAAGACAACTGTGATCGACTGGGATTCGCTATCAGTGAGGTGGTATGGGCATGAAGTTGTTTTGCGGCTCATCTTGGATACACGAACGTTCAGCACATGGTGAAACCATACATTTACATGAATATGCAGACGTTGAAGTATACAGCGCTAGAGACACGGAATTCTGGTTATGCGCCGCCGAGCCAGAGTACGCGATTCAATACACAGAATGTGCCACAGAGCAGTACTAGTGGATCGGTGGAGACCTTGAGTGATGAATGCGATACAAACCTCCGAATACTGGCTAAGGAATTTTTGACAGACCTCGAAACCATATGCACCCACGATAGCCTCTATAGCTTACGGGCTGCTCACATGGGGAACTGGATAGAGTTTTCGGAGATACGGATAGATACCGTATCTGGTTCTGACTCGGGTGAGTTGCCTGCTCGATTTCAGAAGTTTTCGGAGTTGCTATGGAAACCGGTACAGGATATGTGTCATGCGGCAGGGTTCCATGTCGGCATTCACGCGAAACTTGATATTGAACTGACGAAAACCCCTAAAACTTCCGGTAATGCCGAACCTTCTTCGACCGAGTCTGCCTCACCCCCACCTCGTCGAGAGTATATGAACCTCGTGAGCTCCGATAGCGATGAATTTGAGAAGACGGTGAATATTGCGGAGCATGAATCTCGGGGTGCCGATTACAACATCCAAAAGACTGGCATTGAGCCGCCCATGAAGGGGATATTAAGTCTCCTTCGAATGAATATGGACAAGGTGTGGAAGGGGATGAGAAAGTCACACTTTGTAGCGTACAACTGTGACATGAAGGACCTGAGGCACACACACGAAACGTTTGTGAATCAGAGTGAGATTTTATGGGGTGAGACACAGCTTGTCCTAACAGACCCTCCCTTTAACACTCAAAGGAAGAGGAACAAACGAAATAGTGCTCACGATGTCTTCAGTAAGGACGACATGATCCGTACGGCTGACTTAATAAGTTCCGCGCTTCGGTCAGGTGGGCACTTCATTATATTCTGTGCCATGGCACAGTGTCATGTTTGGCACAGGATACTTTCGGAAACGGCGAGTACGAAAGATGAAGCTGGAAGCGAAGGTAAACCAGAACTCATGCCTTCGTTTAAAGTGGATGGGAATCCACTGGTGTTCATCCGGGATCGAAGTAGTGTTGGAGGGAACCACGGAAGTTTGGGATACAGCCCGTAACGGAGTACGCCGTTCATGGGGTGAAGCGTGGATTGCGACCATCGGAAGAAGCCAGTCTTACTCCATTTGAGGAGAACAATTTCACTCCTTCTACTTTCCCGGCTAACAGGAATGTAATTGACCGGGTGCCAAAACCGAGAGCGGGGGAGTGGTTGACATGGAAGGTACATGCGCCAGAAAGTTCAGTACCAGGTGGGCAGTACATAAGACCGGAGCAGAAGTCCAGGGAGTTGATGAAAGAGTTGATATGTCGCTTACAAAAGCGGGTGATCTTGTCATGGACATGTTCGCGGGAACTTTTTCTACGGGCATGGCGTGCCTATCGCTGACAAAGCATAGGAAGTTCTTGGGGTGCGAGAAGAATAGGCCATGTTTCAGCCATGCGAAGCACCATATAACGACTCTTATGGCCGAAGTTATTCACGGGGGGAAGAATGATATCCTGGTTGAACAGGAGGTGGTGGATGCGGCTTCAACGACTTATGAACGGGTTCCACATCGGGACCGAGGTCGGCTTGAATGGGAGGCTCCATTTGGTTACCCCCAGTACCAAGTGATGCCTGCACATATTACTCAGTTCCTAGGAAAATACTGGAAGGACTGGGACTTTGTCGACAAGTGTGGACGGCATACTGTAGATCTTTGGGAGGAGAAGTACCGAGGAGCTCTGAATCTAATGGATATGCGTATGCTGTTGACTGTTGAAGCCAATCGCTATCGCTTACATGTAGCATCTTCTAAGATTCGACATCCCCATGCTGGTATGGGGGTGTTCACGGAACATAAGATATCGGCTGTGGAAACTATCTGTCATTTTTATGGAACTTTGATATACACGGATCTGACGAACCGGAAGAAAAGACACTTAACGTATGGAGGTGGCTGTCTCGGAGCAACTCCAGTGCGGTACAAGTTGTTTTCTATGATGGTCACTGTGACGACGGTGGTCACTGTGACTGGTACGGACTTCCTGTACCTGAGAAACAGACCAGGACAGGCTCAGGATAGAAAGGAGGGCGAAGTGTACATTGTCCCGGCGCCTTTTTGTATCGGGAGCTACATTAACGACGCCGGATATCATGCCGGGGATCCCGATTTATCGGAGCCCCGGTCAAACAGGACTCGAAGTGCCAATGTGCAGATGGTGGAAGCAAAGTCCGTGATACAGTTTAAGTCCGACCTTTCTAACTATGCTCCACTTTGTTGTAAAGCAGTAAGAGATATTGAGAGGGGCGAAGAGTTGTATTTCAACTACGGAGAGCAGTACGCCTGGGACTGGGCTCTGACATTGGAGCAATAGATGAGTTCAGTACCGAATAGAAAGTAAATATGCTTGTGAATGTTGCAGCTGCCTGCAATACGCGTTGTTGTACACTGGAGCTCTTCATCTGTAACGGCGATATTTGCGACCCATTGGGCACCTCAAATTCCTAAAAAGCAGGAACTGCGGAGTCTCCCGGAATATCTGAACCATGCACACCCCCCCCCACCCCCTCCCCCCTCCCCAACAATTTCGTTTCATTACCCCGTTTATCTCCACAACATGGGTATAACGCCGAGAAAGCGAAATAGTACGCAGCGGAACAAGAGTGGACAGAAGAAGAGAAGAGCATCGGATGATACGAATCAGGCTACAAGCACCGCACTCCCTAAACGAAAGTCGTCCTCGACGAAGGAGAGAGTCAGTGGGCGTCCTTCTACAGTACTCTCTCGCCCATCTCGCAGCGGAGCGTCTTCCGGGATTGCCTCAAGAATTCGTGGATCAGCGAGCGATGTCGTGCCGTCAACTGCCGATAATGCAAATCGTGCATCTGTCTCTGCTCCTCAAGAAGATGAGGTAACTCGGCCCAGCGGGTCAGGACAGGAGGGCATGACAACTGGAACTGAAGAGGTTCGTATGACACCCAAACCTTCATGTCCCCGGCCGATATCGAAGACCGGAGCTACTGAGGCGCGGGTTACGCCGCCCAGTGGATCTGGACAACAAGGGACAATGGCGAGAAGTCGTGAGAGCCCTAGTATATTAAGATCGTCACGTCCCTCCCTGTCTTCTAGAACTGGGGCCGCTATGAATCGTATTATGCCTCGCAATGGGTCCGGATAAGGGAGAAAGACAATAAGAAATCGAGAGACAACTGATAGACGAGTTACTCCTCGACCTTCCCCTCTTTCCAGAACGAGGGCCGTTACAGCTCGTACGAGGCCCAATTCATCTGATATACCATGCCATGGAGGAGGACAGACACGGGAGTTGGAGCTCGGAGCCGTGCCAAGGGTGGACACAGAACGCCTGCAGCCTCTCGTTTCTAAGGGCATGGCACATGAGGATAGTTCCGATAACGAAATAACACCGAATCCTGCGGCATTACCGGGGCCTCTCGCCGAAGAGGCTAGGGAAATACCGGAAGATTTCCACACTGGTGTGAAATCAACCTCTATGAACAGACGTGATCTTTTAAATGAACTGAATTGCTTGAAAGAAAAGGTTAAGACGCTACAAGAGGACTTGATGGTTCGGGGAATTCTAGTGAAGGTCGCCCAAGAGCAGAGTACGGCTTTGAAAAAGAGGCTTGAAGAGAAGGATCTAGTAATTGAAGGGCTAAGAGGGGCACTGAAACAGGAGGGAGATAGGAGTACACGTGCTGGTGAACCTGGGCAGACAGGTCGAAAGAAGCATAAAATTGAGGTGTGCGACGAGTTTCGAGGGGTTGCTCGAGCAGTGTATCATAACATGCTGACGTGGGCAAGGAGAGAAACAAGTGAGGTATGGCTCGAAGGTGAGTCGCTGACCCGGAATTGGGGTAACCGTGCCGAGAAGGTAGAAGACGCAACTGAGAGTGGGGAAGGGCTTATTGAACCGGAGGAAGGTGGTTCATATATGGTTCCTAAAAACCCCGTGGAGCTCTTGGGCAGTTTTGGCATGTTCACACCGTCGGTAGAGGGGCGGTCAGGTGCTTTGCTGAAGAAAATGGTTGAAAGAGAGTTGAAGGAGTTGAGCTGGGAAGGTATTAGAAAAGCATCTCTTACCGACAGGTGTACACTGGAACTTTGTGCAGATATGTGCTTTAGGCAGAGAATGCGGCAGACCATGAGTGACGTCGTGGGCGTTCGTAAGAGAAATACGAGGGATAAACTATTTCTGCTCCTGGGGTACGATCTGATTTGGAGAAGAACAAAGCTGGTAGAAGAGAATGCTGACGAACTCACAATGCAGTTGAAGGAAGCGCAGGAGAACATACTGCGTCTTGACGAAAATGGTGTACCGAACACTTCATGGTGGAGAAAAGCCCCATTTGTTCGTCTAAAGTACTCCAATGCGGACAATGTCGAGGACATGCCGACGGAAGATCAAGACTTATTCTTCCGAAACCCTGTCGGGGTACAAGTACTGAAGGAGTTTACTCGGTATGATGTGGAAGACAAGGATACGGGTAGCTTTCTAGATGGCACAATACTGTTGCTCGCACGTTTGGACGCTTGGGTGTTGACGGTTGTGAGCCTTCTAAGTACGGATGTGTCAAGGGGTGGCCAGAGACAGAAACTGTTTACAAAGAAGTTTGCCCAACTGCTACCTCTGTGTTTAAAGAATGTTCTGGGGGATGTTAGGCAACGTGTCTTGAGGACCAATTCCAGCGAGTTTCATAATTTTGGAACGAAAACGGAAGACTGGACTAAGGTTCTTGGTAATGACATGAGAGAGGCTACATTTGGATATCGAATGCCGTCGAACAGAAGACTTTACCTCACTGTGAAAGAACAATTTTTTATTGACAGTGTGAGCCGAAGATTGGGTTCTATTAGCGATTGTTTCGTTGGTGAATGCGAGGAAGGAGATATGGAGTTCAAGGAAATGGACATGAACGATTTCGGAAGTAGCACAGGATCACAAGAAAAGGCACCACAAGGTGAACATGTAGAGGATAGAGCCCTTAATGTTTAAGGCTGTACAAGATCAACGTGCTCAGTTGGTCCTTCATCTGAATCATGATAGAATCGATTGATGTAGAATCGGTGTTGAAACCATTGAAGTAGAGGACAAAAAGGTGAGGCAGGATAGTTTGATCGAACAACATGGACAGTTCCCTGTAATGCAGAAGCCGGAACCATCCAGTACCAAGGAGTTAACTCTACGATAGTCTCCGCTTTGGAATGACGAGGGAACGGAAGAGTGTGGTTCTTTAAATCGTTTGTAGCCCATCGTAAAGATATGCATTTCAATATGTGGTCGGTGTTTGTTGCGGGGGGTAAAACCTCGAAATAACAGACGAATGCCACCTCTGGTGTGGTAAGTGCAGAATCAAGGAGAGATATTCGAATCAGAGCAACTACCTGGGCAACCCAAGTCTCTGAATCTTCTCCGCTTACCAATACAGTGGAAAACTTTGGCATTCTACTGGGACCAAATGCTGGAGAAGCGAAGACACGTTGGATGATGGGGTATTTGGGTCGTCCCAGCTTAAGTGCCTTAGAAGACGAATCGAAGTGTTCAAGAGTCGGAACGAAACCGCCTTTCACGAGGGCCGAATTCACCAGAGGTATCCTTGTCTTTTCTGGGAAGTATGTAATAGAGTGCTCATCCAGTGTTTCTTTCACAATACTGAGGAAAAGAGGAAGTGCCTGTTCACCAATTTGGTCAAGAATCGACCTTGTGTCCGTACTTGAGAACATCTCTCTAACAGCACTCCATGTTTTTGAACTGAACATACTTGAAACACAATGTTGAAGAGCTCGTAAAGTGAAAGAACGCCCTCTCATTGCAAACCGAGGAAGCTGTGTGGAAGTTCCTGGTAAACCTGGATTACGCTGGTAAGGAGTATTGCCATTCCATTGCTTTCTAACATGTCCGTGCTCACTGGAGCGAATACTCTCCTCCACAGCCGTTGCTGTTCTTCTGGACGTCTTTTTGTAGTGTCTCTTAAATAGCAGGTGTGCATGTTCGTATATGCCTGCGTCGTAGTACTTGATGCTTCCCAGACGGCGAATATCGTCCACGAGATGATCGAGAAGATGAAACTTCAGAGTTTCCAGTCTGGAGGGATGAAAATGCGCCAGAGTTTTTGTTGCGGAACGCTTGAAGGCTTCAATCTCCGAACTAAGACACAGGAGAGAGCTTTCAGTCTAATACGGGTCACGATTGTATCTGAATAAGGTCGAAAGCAAGTCCGAGTACTGAGAGAAAACGGTTGTGATTGGGGCAACCTCCTGTTCTCCACATCATATGTCAAAGAATGCTCCTATGAAGGGGAAGATCATGTCAAGTGCTTTGTAGTTTTTGGCCTCCAGCATTCCCCGGAGACCGTTTTACGTGAAGATACCAATCAAAGATTTGCCTTTGTTCTGCGTGGAGAAATCGATATGTAAACCCTTGGCAGGAGAATCGCGTTCTATGGCAGCTAGAATTCCGTTTGCATGGTTGAGGACTTGGGTGCGTATCGTTCGAAATGAACGCGATGCCGATGTTCCTATTGTGGTGCAAAGGGTGTCTGACTGCAGTCTCTCGATTGTGGCCGTTTTTATCAGCTTCGAGATGCCGAGATGCAAGTTGTGCAATGGTTCGAATGAGAACAGACTGTATGGAGACAATCCCGGGATCATTCCAAGGCTTACGGAAGTTTCGAAGAACGAAGGAATGAGAGATATGGAATTTGAACGCATCAGAGTATCCGCTTGAGATCTCCTCTCCCTCGCACGACGTGGACGTCTTTCCGCCTCGTCTTTTTGTGCATGTTGCAAGATAGCTGTGTATGTCTTTCGGATGCTTTTCGTGTGATTTTGAGAACGTCCGTTGAATGAGGTGGGAATAGGACTGTATAAAGATGAGCGAAGGGCTTTGCATCTATGACACGGGGTTTCCGTTTTGGTCCCATGAAGAATAGACAGAATGTCCTTAGCCTCAGGAATATCCGCACAATAACTTGCAAGCAGAGGATGGCACACTCGACTTAGTTTGTCTTCGACGATGAATTGAAAAGCTTTCTGCGTGAGATTTAGAATGGGCTCCAGGACTTGACGAAGAGATTATTGAAGGATTTGCATCCTGGACTCGCGTAGAGACTTGCTAGAAACGAATGGCATTGCGTCTGCTTCAGATGCGGAAACCTCGATCAGTGTGGTAGGGAAGTATGCCACTACTGTGAGGTCATCACGGATGCACTTACGGCGAAGCTCGTCGGAGAAGTTGAGAAATATGAGGTGAAGAGGATAGGCGGTAACCGATGTTTGCTTTAGAGTTGTTGAAGACTTATCGGTGTATACCTGCAGAAGACCTACGAAAGATTCACTGTAACTTATTTCTTGGGAGTACCACACTATTCTACTATCCAAAGAGCCCATGACCATGTCCTTAAGTTTTGAGGTGGCGTCTTTTGCGAGAGAGCCGGACATGGGGTGAGATATTTTCGTGGAGTGGGTCTGAGGTATAGGGTGGAGGAATGTGTTTTCGTTGTTAGCCAACTGGAGCTGTTTCACAAGTGTCTGAACGAGGTCTCTCGTGTAGAGCGTGGCGCTGAACGTACATCCTTCTGGCGAGACAGTTCTGCGATTGAAACCGTCCTTTGAGGCGTATCGTTCGAAAATGGCGTTCTTCAGTTCTCTACAGCGCTTGGAACTTGTTATGGTCTCGTTGAATCGCTTTTACGAGAATCGCGGGTCCCGAAGTAGCCCAATTAGCTCGTGTGCCTCACGATGACCAAGGTTGGAATCTACTGAAACCAGACAAACCGTGAGATAATCCATATGCAAATCACTGAGGGCCTTCTCAGAAGGCACTGGGCGGGAACTGCTTCCGTGTTCTCGCTCTAATAACGCGGGACCCGGGGAAGGAGAAACACAATGCGAAGTGTCCGAAATGGGAGGGGCGCACGGAGTAGGGTCAACGATGTCCTCGGACACCGGAGGCTCGGGAAGACGACAAGGGGCAGTGACCATTTCGGAAGATGCGGCCGCGGGCGCGGAAAGCTTGAGACGCTTGCTTCTCCGAATGGGCCGCCTATTGTCGTCTACTAGCGCTGCTTTCAGGCGAAACGGGCAATGGTTGACATGCTGTTGAAGAGATAAGACTCCTCGGCGAGTAACGAAGGGGCACCCACGCATCTTGTGTGTACAGTAGTAGACCATGGGAAGAAGAAATGAACGAGAAACGACGACAAAGACTGCAAGGGAAGGTCGTCCGAAGGGAGAAGAAGGTCGAGCGACAGTCAATATCGACTTCATGCTCAGAACGGAGAATAAATTTTGAGATTAAATCCCGTGCTTTCGTTCAAAAAGGAACGTAGGTACACGTCGACCTCAACACAAGGGTGTACTTCTCGTATTATCTACCACTGGTTTTAAACCTGTGGTTTTGCAACGTTGTACGCTGTACACCTGTCCAATCTCGCACAGAAAAATAAATCTCTTCCCTCCGCCGCCGCTGCCGCGCCTCCGGCGTCCGACCTATCGTTACCGTCGTGACCCGTGCCATCCACCTCCTCGCGTTCTACTCCGACCGAGTAGAACGCGAGGATGTGGATGGCACGGATCACGAACGGCGCTTCGTCGTACCTTTCTCCGATCTCGCACTTGCTACGAAGTACAGGGCGGAGAAGAGAATGAGGTACGCTTCATGTCCGCCTAATGGACGCCTCCATAAAGCGGACATCATCCGTATCTCACGAATGTATTCCGTGCAGTCTTTTCGTACGTGCTTCCATATCCTTGGACGTATCTTTGTTCTACACTAACCAATCCTCACCACGTCTCTTCGCGCTCTGCGACATGTGAACGGCAGGAAATAGGCTGTGGGTTACTTTTGCGAGATACTAGGTCCCTCGAATTTTCTAGCGCGACATTTCTGTTTAGCTTTATCAATGGTACATTCCATCGTATTTCAAATGTATCCAACGGAGCATTGACTAACATATGGATATTTTCTGCTTACGTATACAGGTAAATGACTTTTGATGCGGACGTTGCTCACGAGTTGCAGGTGCAGGATGTTAGGGGGAACTGCGGTATGTTTGCTGCATGAGCATTCTTGGTGTCGTTGCTTGTGAGTTCTCGCTTCGAGACCATTCGCGTTTTACGATGAATGGATTGCTGGTAATCTAACGGATCCCTTTCCTTCTTCTTCTTCCTTTTGCGAGTTACTAGGTCCCTCGAATTTTCTAGCGCAACGTTTCTGTTTTGTTTTATCAATGGTACGTTCCATCGCATTTCAAATGTATCCAACGGATCTTTGACTAACTTATGGATACTTTCTGCTTGCGTATAGAGGTAAACGAATTTTGATGCGGACGTAGCTCACGAGTTGCAGGTGCGGGTTCCTCAAGTAGGGAACCATGCATCTGGGCATGGTTCCCTACATGAGGAACGGAGAGGATGAGGCGCTTCGCGCCTCATCCTCTCGGAGTGCGTATGTGTTCTACCGATACTGCACTTCGGTGGAGGTGCCCTCTGCGGCATCTGCCGCAGATTGCGCCTACACCCGCTTCATCATGGGGAAATGGTATGTTTAATATAGCGAAGTAGTGGTGAGCAAAAACGGTCGATAGAAGAATAGATACGAATAAAACGGTATGATTTTATAATGGACATCATCTGTACTAGCAACAGTATTCCATGCGTTGCAGGGTATTATTCCGCAGAAGGTATCGTGTAATGTGCACCTTAATGGAAACTGAACCTAGACTTCGCGAAATACCGTTCAGGTAGACCTCGACTAAAGAACTAGCACGAGTGGAAAACCCACCAGTATTTACTGCACAGCGATTCTGGACGACCCAAGCAATTATCTTCAAATTTTGAAATAATTGATCTCGATATTTTTTCAAAAAATTTACTGGACGACCCTTGCCACTTTCTGGACGACCCTCGCCAAAAACTAGCATCTGCAAGAGACAGACGACGGTGTTTTGCATTATATCGTGTACATATCTACATCATGCCCAGCTAATAAATCAAAAGTATCCATCCTTTTGTTCTCCACAGAGCCGTCGATGGACAGAATCACAAACATCAAGTTGTCTTACCAGCTCCCTGATCGCATTGGCCTCAATTCGCTCACCGACTGACTCCGCGACTGGCATGAATGGTGTTCGGAAAATATCAGCTCATCGCTCCGACGTTTCACTGGACGTCTGACGTGAACGCGGAACAATGCAGGCTGATACTTCGCAAGCTGTCAAGCAGGATTGGAATGAGGTTTTGTTTGCCTGCTTAGTTTGAAAGAGAGGGAGCTGCTTGTCGGTGTCGACTTGCACGGGAGAGGTTGTAGGGGAACAGGAGCTGCAGGTGTTGAGAAGAGTTTAAATCGTACCAGGGTCGAAGTTGTGAGCAGGGAAGGCTGGAAAGACCTATTGGTCGCACATAACTATTCCAAACTACCAAGGGTAGTCCTAAAACAGAGATATCTACATCCAAAATGCCCAGAAGTGCTGTTTACAAGACGAAATAAAATTTGGTACAACACAGTTATTGGATTCTGTGAAAAAGGTACTGTACCGAAGGTAAGGGGATAAAAGGTTAACATTTTACCCTTGGTTATGTGCGCGTTGCTGTGCTACATTTCATTCGAATGCTTTTCTCCCAACTTCATTGCTACACACAGCCTGCGGTCTGTACAATATGTGTATCAATTACACCAGAGAACAAGCGCCTCTGCTTCATCTTCCACCCGCCGAGAACCGTAGATACGGTTGCACAGTCCTCTTCAAACACTTGCCTGTGCCACTGCCCGCTACAATTTACATTTTTCATGTCCCCGGCAAGAAGCTTCTGCTCCATTCTGACCCCCGACACACCATTCTTTCAGCCGTGATTGATTCCATGAGCAGATCCGAAACACTGCGCCCAATGCAAACAACTCTTTCATTGGTGGTTCAGACACAAAGTGTAGAAAAGGGTACTGGCCTTCCTCGTGAGGGAGCGTTACTTTGACCGGAAACGCTCTATACTATGCCGCAATTAGGCTATGATACCCATAAAAATAGAGATAGACATAAGAGGGTTTACGCAAGCGAGTTCGTACAGAACTTTTCGTAGCCACGATGCACACGTGAACTTCGTGTACTCTATGGCTACGAAGCGTACGAGATTTGCATACCATATTTCGTGCAAACACGACTGTGTACGAGCGGCAATTCGTACAAATGGCATCGTCACACTTTCGTTCGTAACTCGTAGCACGAATTGTCTGTGCCGTTGGTGACAGACTATTCAGGCAGCATGAACGATGCGCTGAGCTCGAATCAGAATGTCGTCGATACCTCTAACGCTACATGCACAGATGATAAGCTGCACCCTTCTCGTTTTTCTGCAGCTAGAGTACCAGAAACCTCGAATTCTAAATCTTGTACGCAGACTCCAACAAAGTTGAAACGCTTTCGTTTTTCAGACACCTATGATTTGTTTCTTCTCCAATCAGTCAGAGATGCAGATGCCCACGTACCAGCATGGGGCGAAACAAAGTCTTTATTCGACGAAGTACTTTGCACATTCATGAAACTCATTCCAAGTTCTGTTTTTTATTCATGCACAAACCGAGTACGAAGACTCTCATTGACAGATTTAAGCGTCTCGTGGGCACTCGCAGAGACCAAAACAAGCGAAACGAAAAGGTCGGTGGAATTGTAGAATAATATGGAGAAAAAGAAACTTTACTTGATGATCTCATTCTAGAAATGGATGAAAAAGCAGAAGCAGTTCGCAAAGAAAAAGCAGAACTTGAAGCAAAAGGGTTGAAGATTATTGAAGCAGGTGAAATGATAAGGTAACACGCTCCACAGCGAGCAAAAATAACCGAACGCAGCAGTCATGACGAAGATGCTCCTGATGCGAAGAGGGAAATCAGAAAGACCAAACTTGCTAACCCTTTACATTCTGATGACGCTATTACTACTCTAATAATCGAACAATCACGAGAGCAAGGTGCGCGTGAATGCGAGAGATTTCGGGTAGAACAAGAGCGCCTAGATGTAGAGAGATGTAGAGCAGCCCGAGAACTTGAGCGATTTGAAACACTGAAAGCACAATCTCAGCGGAGAATGGCTCTTGATGAAAAGCGATTTGAACTTGAGAAGGAGGAAAGAAGGCAGGCTATGAAAGAGAGAAAGCACATGTTAGATATTATGGCTGCATTGAGCAGAAAGCTGCAGTAATTGGGCTGTTCTTTATGGGGTCCGATATGTCGGTTGGTACGAAGCAACGATGTTGCGGTTCATGGAGCAGTCATACTATTCGAGTTTGTAGTGCAACGCGATTCCGGAACTACTTCGCTGATGTGATTCATAATATGCACGGCGATGCCGGGAGGTGGTGGCACACAATATGAATAACTGGTGAGATCAGCCCATTCTTGGGTATACTTAATATTAGAATTCGTGTTATGAGGTGCACAACCTAGCCGGTGAGTCACACACGTGTGGGAGGTTTGCACCCATTCATTGGGGTATTTGAAGTAGATATTTGTAGCATATCTGCTGTACCACACTGACAGTGGGGCAACCTACTTAGTAGGTTGAGCTGCACCCAGTGCTGGGAAAATAAACAGAACAACCGAGTGTTCGGCTCTGATGTTTCACCCTTGCTGACCGATATCCTCCTCCCGGACAGTCGACACCTTGTGCAGGGTTCATCATCCGCCTCGCGACACCATTACCACCACTACGGCTTCCGCGTGTGTACGTTGTGTGTGTTTTCTTTATCTCTGTCTCTGTTATACAGGTAGCACTACTTGAGGTACCGATGCATACCGTTCGTTGTTCGACACACTCGCGTGGGCTATCACCGCTCTCGCGTGTCATCGCCACACTCGTGGGTACCGCTTGCTACGCACGTGACGCTACTGCGGACTTGTGTCGTGTGTTCTCTACCGCTGGACGCTTCTTCTTCGCCCCTTCGCTCCCTCCGTTACTTGGGAAGGGTCGACCCCAGTCTTACATCCGGCATTGCCGTGTCGTACCTGTGGGAGTGCTCTACTGCTGTCCTCGCCTCTTGAGAGAGGGTCTGAACCGCCTTTGCGTGTCGTTCCCCATCGCTGGGTTTTGCACAACAATTGGTCTCTAGACGTAGAAGTCGCGTTGATCCAACAAGTTGGTTTTCTGATCAATTTCCAATTTTCCGGTTCGTATCTGGTCGTGGACATACACTACACAGTTTGTACTGGAAGTCTTTGCCGACAGACGTCGTGTTGGTACTGCTTTCCACATTTTGGGTTGTTTTTTGGACACGGTTTACTACCGGTGGCACTAACTATTTCCATAGTGTGTGATTCCCGTCGGTATGGTTGTTGTCCCCCCGTTTGGGTTGTCTGCTGTTCCCAGCAATCTGGTCGAATCAGCCCTAATTCCGTATACGGCTTTTCCCGTTGGTACAGTTGGTTCGTCAGATTTGTCGGTTATCGTCAATCGTGTGAGGACGCTACACTCATTCGAGGTTAATTTGTTGTTTTGCTTTCCTGTTCCCAGTTTTCTGGTTGTATCTCGTCCTGTACGATGGTGTCGGGCAAGCTCTCGAGCCCTACGAAGTCTCGCTCCGTTGGCTCTGGCTTGCCCACGCGTCTGCGGTCTGTTCCTGAACCCCAACAGGGTGATGGAAAGAAACCCAAAAAAGCGGAAACAGCCTGTCAGGTCGTCTGACGCCCCAGTGCCTGGGCCCTTATCTGCTTCTTTGAAGGGTCATATACCCGCTGTCGCGGCGAAGGATGCGCTCGTAAACGAGTTGGAGACTCAAGTTCGTGTGCTTGAGGCTCAGACTGCTGTCATGAGGAGTTCTCATGAAACACTCGTTTCCGAGGTCAACACACTTCGTGTGAAGGTTGACGCTACCCTCACCGGACGTGTGTCTGATGATCTACGTATTTTACGGAAGGATGTCAACTCTCTTTTAGATGTACTTCAAGGATATCCCGGTTTTACCGAGGAGGTGGAAACGAAGTTCATCCGGATTCTTGGCCGTCTTGAGACGTTAGAGGCCACCATATGTGTGGATGACGGCCCTGCTGCCGCTTCTGCAGGAGTGTCTCGTGGCACACGTGACCGGAAGTCCGGGAAGAGTCGCTCTAAGAAGGGGAATGTTGACGAGTATCACTCGGATTCGCCACAGTCTTCTGGTATTTCAAACCCCTTGGCGGGTTCCTAATCATTGAGCTCGTCAAGTGACGGTGAACGTCGCTCTCGTTCTACGCGTTCGCGGAGTTCTACGTCCACCTATGGTGTTGTTGGTACCCGGAAACGGGGTCGAAAGCACTCAGGTTTGAGGGAATTGGAGCCGACGAATCTCTGTTCAAAAGGTTGTTACCTTACGGGTATTACCGTTTGGAAGATTCAAGTCTGAATCGAACGCCCCGTGGCACGGGTAAGGTGAAGGATTGCATCAAACGCATGTCCTTAACCTTTTGGAACCAGTTGTTCACTGGGGAGGATCCCATTCTGGTGCTTGACTTTCTTTCACGCTTTGTAGCGGAAGCTGACATCCTCGGCATGAGTGAGGGGCAAGCTTATGTTGCCTTACCGTATTTTCTACGTGGACTCGCTGAAGATCAGTAAAACTCTGTAAGAGGTTCATCTCGCGCCTCTGAAGGAGGGGTCACCTGCTGGCCCGAAGCCGTGCAGTATTTGTTGCGCTCGTATGCGACAAATACCTCTATCGAGGAAGCAATCACCCCGTTGCGGGAGACGAAACAACGCCCGAAGGAGTCGGAGACCGAGTACTCGGTACGCCTGAATAAGGCATTCCACCGTTGTGGCAATGTTTACTCGTCAAACGAGCGCTGTACGCTGTTTATCAACGGATTGAATCCGGCTATTCGTACTCTGGTTACCCAGCGACCGGAGGACCGGAAGAAGACTACCTATCTGGAGTTAGTGCAGTACGCGAAGGCGGAGGGAGACGCCTTGCGCGCACGCACCGGATACCGGGTTTGAACCAAAGCGTTGCACCTCGAAGGAGGGTCGTCATCAGCTTCACTGCTACCGCAGGACTTTTCTGGCCACGATGTGGATAACTTACATCTCGCACAGGTGAACCTGGATTCTATCCCGACTACGGAGTTGCCTTCTACTTCAGAAGCCTCTTCGAAGACGGAAGATGCACTGCTTTACGCAGACCGTCCACGCGTTCGCGGTCCTCAAGTACCGTATTCCGGGAGTCGTTACCAGCGACCTGGTCGGGTAGACTCGCGAACGGTGTAGTTTCAAGACCCACGGAGTTCCGGAAGACCACATTTGATCTGTTTCACGTGTTACAACCACGGTCATGCAGCTCCGAACTGTAATCTCTCGATGAGGGAAATGCACACGGTTGTGACGAATTTTGAAGCTATGACCCCCGCCGAACAGGCGTCAGTGCCTGTAACCGCTTATCTGCCGGCGAAAACCGACTTTCCTCGGAGAATTTCTGCCACATTTCTGCCGCAGAAATAGCTGCGTTACTGCACTCTGGTTCGACCCAGGTCAATGTTTCACCGGCTCAAGCCGTGGCGGCAACCGCTGCTGCCGGTAGTTCTGTCGCTGTTCCACAGGAATCTGTGAAGCTGCCTGCTGCACAGGACGCCGTTCCCGTTAGAACGGATGGAACTCAGTTAAACTGAGTATGGGAGTCTCCAATGGAGAGGCGCCCGAGTCGAGGTCTACGGCGCCCGAGGCGTCACCGCCTCGCTCCCAGGTCAAAGTTCTTTGGAGGAAACAGACCGTCTTAGACGTGGACTCTACCACCATTGGTGTTACGTCGCCCGTGGATACGGTTCAGGAACAACCGGATCCCGGATCGAGTCATGGTAATGGCCAAGCGAAACTACAAGATCTTTGCTGACCTTGGCCTATCCACCCAGTATATGGTGCGTCATCTTTCTGTCTTGGATATAGGTGCTGGCCCCAACTTCATTGTTGAGTCGTTACTATCGCCGGAAGTCCGTTGTCGAATCCGCCATGGACCCGTCATGAACGTGGCAGATGCTAAGAATAACCCGTTACAAACGGCTGGAATGGTTTCACTGATTGTCAGTATTGGTAATTGCATCGAGCAGGTAGAATTCATCGTCTGCAAGACGCTCGCTGCCCCTGTCATTCTAGGGTGTGACTTCTGCGACAGATATGTCGAAGCCCTACGACCGCGAGCGCGTGAAGTGGAAATAGAAGATGGTTCGGTTGTACCGATTGTTCGTCGCTCATTACGCCGGGCGTCAGATAAGCTGGTACCACTAGCCGCTCCTCTACAGGATTTCTCACCTCCGAAGGAGTCGCCAAAGCTCTGGGTAGCGCGTGCAATTTCTATTTCGCCAGAATCCCAGGTTTGAGTTGATGTTACTGCCGCACCGCGTGGTTTGCGGATTGTTCAACCATTAAAATCGTTATATGAGAAGTATCAGGTCGCGTTGGCGAACGGAGTTGTTCAAATCAACAGCGAACACACCTTTCGGGTTCTGTTAGCCAACTTTGGCAAGAAACCCCAGTATCTGGTGAAGAACCAAGTAATTGGTACTGTCTTACCGCACCCTACGGCGCTTATCCCTACAAAGGTGACTGCCGCCGAGATGCTGGGGATTGCTGAAGAACGCACTGGTGTGCTTCACCCTAAGGAGGGGGAGGGAGAATCGTCGCGCTCGTCAGCGTCGGACCCGTCTCAGACGGTTGAACACACGAATGACTCGGAAGTTAGGACCGTTCCTACGAGTTATGACAAGATTGACCCTATCAAGGAGTTAAAAGAATTGAATCTCGGCCATGTACCGGTTTCACACCGTGAGAAGTTGCGCAACATGTTGCGAGAGTTTACACCAATGTGGGATGGTTCCCTCGGAGAGGTTTCAACTACGGAACACCGGATTGACCTCCTGCCGGAGACCAAGCCTATTGCTCAGCACCCTTACAGGGCAGGCCCGAAAGCACGGGAAGAGGAAGAGTTTAAGATCAACAAAATGCTCCGCGCTGGCGTAATAGAACCGGCTTAGTCGCCGTGAGCCTCTCCAGTTGTACTGGCTCGGAAACCCGATGGGTCCTGGCGCTTTTGTATCGACTATCGTCGCTTGAACGATGTCACCGTCAAAGAAGTGTACCCTATACCTCGTATGGACGAGTATATCGACTCGCTTGGCGATGCTATTGTGTTCTCCACTTTGGATGCAAACTGGGGTTACTGGCAAGTCCCAGTTAGGCCGGAAGACCGTGACAAGACCGCTTTTACCTGTCATTCAGGATTATACCGCTTTAAGCGTATGCCGTTCGGGTTAACGAACGCCCCCGCTGGGTTTCATCGTGCTCTGGACATTTTGTTAGCTCGCTTCAAATAGCAGAGTTGCTTGGTATACCTCGATGACATCATCGTGTTTTCCAACAGTTTGGGCGATCACCTCGAACATGTTCGGGAGATAATAACCGCTTTGCGGGATGCTGGAATTACTCTCAGGTTGAGGAAGTGTGAGTTTTTCACTAACTCAGTGAAGTATCTGGGCCATGTCATACGTCCAGGACAGCTGCTGATCGAGGAAGCTCGCGTGAAGTCCGTCAAAGAGGCGAAGCACCCCACTACACAGACAGAGCTACGCTTCTTTCTGGGGCTATGCAACGTCTATAGACGGTTCATTTCTCAATTCGCGAAGATCGCGGGACCGCTTAACGAACTCCTGAAGAAGGGACAACCGCCCAAATTGGGACTACTTACCCCCACGCAAGTGGAGGCCTTCAACTCTCTTAAAGAGGCTGTTACTACGGCACCCGTGTTAGTGTTACCGAAGAACGGGTTGCCGTACACCGTGGATACGGATTCGAGCGATTACCAGATTGGCTGTGCTCTCTTTCAAACTACACCCGAAGGAGAACGCAAACAAATTGGCTATTGGTCTCATACACTCAACGTGCACGAGCGCAATTACTCGGTATCCGAGAAGGAGTGTCTCGCCATGGTATGGGCCTTGCAGACGCTACGACCATATCTTATGGGTGTACACTTCACCGTCAATATGGATCACTCCGCATTGCGTTGGTTCATGTCAATCACGGAACCTTCCGGTCGCCTGATGCGTTGGCGTCTTCGGCTTGCCGAGTTTGACTACGAGGTCACCTATAAGAAGGGTTCTCTCAACGCTCAAGCGGATGCGCTTTCGCGATTAGGAACGGACGGTGAGGCATTACCTATCGACGAGGATGACGAGGATATCCCCTGTTTCCTCATGGAGGAGGGTGACGAAGACTACGACATCGTGTCGGACGACATCTGTGATGATTTGCTCGTCGCAGACGGTGAAAACCCGGAATCCGGTACATTCGTCCCCATTACTCCAGAAGAGCTGGTGCGGGAACAGCAATCTGACCCGTTCTGTACGAGGATACGCGCCCAAATTAATGGTGGTGCTAACATCCCGTTCGGAGTCAGCACACAAGGTTACCTCGTCAGAGTGGTTCGTTCTACCCCACAGATTGTGGTTTCTCACTCCTTACAAACACGGGTATTGCGTCTCTCGCATCACTCGTGGATGGCTTCCCATCCGGGTGCTAAGCAGCTATACACGACACTGCATTGGGATTTCTACTGGCCTGCGTTAGCGTTAGACTCCTACACCACCGTGAAGGCGTGTGCACATTGTGCTCGCGAGCGAGTTAAACAGCCTCGCCATGCGAAGAAACTAACACTTTTCTCCGCAAGGGCGCCGTTGGAGTTTATTGCCATCGATACACTCGGTGAGTTCTTGCGTACTTCTCGAGGAAATCGGTTCTTACTCGTTATTACGGATAGATTCAGTAAGCTAGTCTGGACAGTTCCGTTGAAGTCGATTACAGCACGCAGTGCTGCGGAGGCATTCGTTCGCCATTGGGTTATGGTCTACGGTCGCCCGGTCAATCTCCTTTCGGATAATGGTCCGCAGTTTACTGCGCGTTTCTTCCAGGATGTCTGTCGGATACTCGACGTGAAGAATCTCTTCACGACGACCTATCATCCCCAATGCAATGGGCGAGTGGAACGGTCTAATCGGACAATGCTCTCCGCGTTGCGGGCTTTTACTGTTGAACACCCGAAAACTTGGGATCTCTACACGGATACCGTGACGTATGCATATAATACGCAAGTTCACAGAGTAACTGGTTTATCGCCCTTTGAGCTCGTGCTCTCACGGACACCACCGCCAGTTCCGGTCTAACCATCAGCAAATCTGGATACGTCACCGTCAATACGGGATCACTACCTGCAATGGAGGCAGTGGTTAACCAACATGGTACCTGTCTCCAGGTCGTCAATGGCGAAAGAACAACACGCTTACAAGCGGAACTTTGATGCCCAGGTACGGAGACCACTACCGCCACTGCAAGTTGGAACCGTCGCCTTTATCAGAAAAGAGTACTACAACCCTGAAAAGGAGAGGCGCCACAAGCTCTCACCCATCGCTGATGGTCCCTACCGCGTTATTAGCGTGAATATGGACACAGGCGTAGTGGAAGTTGGTGACGTTCATGAGCGTTTTTCCCGCGATCGCGTTGTGCAGGGCCCAACCGTGCACACGGAAGTAGTTTCGGATTCACAGCAGGAAGCTGGAACACTACACCTACTGTGGGGCTTCGCCACCCTGCAAGGGGTCTCGCAGAGGTACCGATTATATCGTCGCAAGCCGAGATATCGGAACATACAGCGCTGGTGAAATCGCGTTTCACAGCGTCTATTACACTGTCAACAGACGTGATGACTGCCCCCCGTAACGCTCCACGTAAGGAAGGGGAGGAGAATTCACGCGTCGTTGCGGGGAGTGAGTCACCGGTGTCGTTACCGTCGCAGCACCGTGATTCACGGAAAGATAATGAAGAGGAGGCGGAGTCGTCTCAGGACACCGTCGAAGACGTAGTTGCTACGAACACGACTGTTACTAGGAAGGATCACCCGCTATCGCGTGTTGAAGCCGCGAAGGACGCGCTGCAGTCGGCCGCTGTCGCGCAGAACTCCGCGGAGGATGCACAACCTTCTACGAAGGATTGCGACCTTTCGGAAGGATACCGCACGCAACGAACGGACTCGAGGTTGTCCCAGGATACTGGTATCGCTCACCCGCTTGGGGAATTGTTGCCAGAACACGCGCCCATCGTCTCGTCGGCGCAGGACGCGGAGCATGCTCTCGTTCGCGACGTTACCACGGCAAGGCCGGAAGTTGATCAAGAACACTCGACTTCTCGGCAGAGCGAGGCTACAGTGAAGCTGGATACTGTACCACGGAGTATTCCGGATGCGCAGTCGCCGCAAACCGTCGCTGACGACCGCCACATACCGCCTTCGCGGGCGCGCGCTAAGGAAGTCACGGCAGATCCCGGTACCTTAGACACTGCAGAGCAGGAAGAAGAGAAGACGCCCGCTAAAGCGAAGATCACACACTCCGGTTCGGATAATGGTATGTACCGTTGCACCCAGCCGTGGGGAAGTCGCAAGTCGCACGTCATGACGTTTCGATAAATCATGACGGCGCACCGCTGGTTGGAGATACGGATTACAGCCCTGATTTAGGTAAAACGCACACTGCAGCTCCAGGAGCGCTTGCGCACCACAAATCTTGGGGCGCGCAGCGCGCGCCAAAGAGTGGGCCAATCACAGCTCGTAACAGTGCCACCACCGCGAACCGTCGCGTGTCGTCACGTGAACCGGCACGTGCCGTTTCCGCCTCCGCGTCCGCTTTCACCGTCAGGACGGGAACTACCGCGTGAACCAGCCGTTCGTGGACCCGCTGAAGCGGCGAAGCTGCTTGAGAAAGCCCGGAAACGGGAAGCGAACACTCAACAGAGGACACATTCAGCGCCGAATGCGTCAGCCCAGACTCACAGCACCGCTGGTGACGAAGTTACGGTACCGCCGCAGCGCACTGACGACCATTCGCAAGAAGAGCTCGAGCGGGGCGTATACTCGATAGAGTTCGTCGTAGACCACATTGTGGGACACAGTTGGAACCCGAAGGGGTATGTTCAGTACCAGGTACGCTGGTATGGCTATCCGCCGTCGCGGGATTCGGACGAACCGGTGGAGCACTTACTCCGATCGAAGATCGTGCAGTACCATCGTCGAACTAAGACGGCGTTGCCGGCTAACCTATATCAAGCGATGGTCGGATAGCACACGTCGTTGGAGACGGAGGCTTATCGCGTACCGCGCACGAACGGTCCTACGAACGACAACACTCAATCGAGGAACACTGCGACAACCTCCAGAGAAGTACTGTACCGCTACTCGCGTGATGAGGAGACACTCTATGGCGAGGACAGTTGAAGTTCGAACAGTTATGCCCTCAGGAAGAGGAGACGATAGATACACTCGAAAGAGGAAGAAGACTCTATGAAGAGAAAATGAAGCTCAGAAGAGAAAGAAAAACTCTATGAAGAGGAAACGGAAACTCGTAAGAGGAAGATTACCCCGAAAGGGAGAAGTTATGAAGTATGTACCTTAAGAAAGGAAAGAAGCTTTGAAGTCGAGAGAAGTCACAGTTTTACTGGTTATCGTAACTATGTTGCGGCTCGCTACTTGAGCTCGCAACTGCCTAGGTAATGGGTATTACCCAGGAGGGACTCCATGGAGGAGAGGTTGCACGAGTTACTCCGAACCAGGCTGATTGTTCGCGTTCGCGAGCTGCGCAAGGATCGCATCGCGCATTTGCAGAACATCACCCGACGCCGCGTCGGAAGCACCACCCTCGCTGAGGAACTGAGCAATCACGGCAGCCCGTACTTCGTCAGAGATACCCGCGTTCGCGGCTTCGTTCGGCGCAGCCGACGCCGCCATCGCAGAATGGGCAGCACTCTCCTCTTGAGTCGAGACAACCAGTGGTGTGGGTACAGGAACCGCTTGAGGCGCAGAAGGAACATTCACCGGGCTCGACAAGGCCGCGTTAGCACCCGCTTGGGGACCTGGCACTGCTGAAGCAGGTACTGTCCCCTCCAACGGAGCTGCCGCGAATTCGTGGTCGCCGTACTCGTCACCGTCATCGGGAGCGTCGTCAACCATGATTTTCTGGTCCCCAGCAGGGTGGAAGAACTCATCAGTTATGATGAAGCCCGTAGGGTGCCGCGGAGGGATGACTCGCTCGGCGTTCCGAAGGAGCTCCCCCTCGGCGTTGGTAACCGGCACCAGTGTCCAGGGGTCGTAATAGATGTAATCACCCGACAGTGGGGACCTGCGACCCGGGCACCGATCAATAGCAGAATCGCCTTCGTCCCGCGCGCTCTGCGAAAGAAGAACCTGACTCCAGTCGACCCAATCAATCACTCGCAAGAGGCACATGACATCCGAGAAGTTTCCATTACCGCCAAGCGAGATAGTGAGATCCAAGGCTCGGATGAGTTGCCGCAAGCGCGGGGGAATGAACCACAGTCGATACTGGTCATACATCTCGTTGAGGAGATACACCGCTGTTCGCGACGCCCACTCCGTGAGGACAACACTCCACCATCCCGTAAACGGGTTTGTCACGAGCCTACTACCCATACACGTGAGACAGGGGGGGAGGTCCACGTAACAGCCACGGCGGCAGACCTCCACGGACGCCCACACAAAGGGGAGAGGAACATATCTCCCACGCATGTGGCGCAGACGAATCCGGTTTGATTCCGTGTTTTGATACGGGATAAGGTAACCCCATCGGGAGCGGGCACGTCATTCGGGACGGATCATTGTTTGAAGGTAGTTGGACCGCGGCACGCGTAGAAGATATTGAAATTCTGCACGCAGGAGCGGACGGGTCCAGCACAGCAGATCTTGGTGAACGGGGACGTTCTGGTAACGCTCCACCACACCGGCGAGCCGGGCAAGATTCTCTCCATATTGGATTTCGCCGAGTGTTTGGAAGAAGGCCACGTCGAAACGGAAGTTCGCCGGAATCGGGCGCTCTGAGTACGTGCCAAACATTCGCATGTGCGCTACGCGGACCATGGCCGCCCGAGCGGAGTTGTGCGACTGACCACGATGGTGGACGAGCGCGTTGGTAGGAACGGTAATCCGGTAATGCCAGTCGAACGTCACCGTCATCCAGACGTGCAGGCCTCCAGGGAGGTGACCACTGCCATCGGCATACGCCTCGACGAGGGAACGATTGGTCACGCATTGCGGATGAAACCACGGAGCTCGTAAGAACGGTGTGCGATTGCTGCGAGGGTCGACGTTGTCGAGTTCGTCATACGACGCCCACGCGCCCGCATGCGGGTTGACTACCGGTTGTACCGGGACAGCAGGAGCGATCCAGTTCCACTGCGGTACAGACGCCGGGGGCGGAAGTTGACTACCCTTCTGAGGAAGAGGCGCCGCGTGAAATCCCGGATTGACCGGTTGCGGGAACGTAACGCCAGCGGAAGACGGCTGTGAGAGAGGCACTCCAGAGGAGGAAGGGTGTGGCGGAGGAAGGGTGTGGCGGCCCAGCGAAACCACCAACGAATTGGTTCTGAGACCCGCCAGGCGGTTGGTTGCTACCCTGATTCGGGTTCGGCATCGCAGAAAGCGCGCGAGGGAGAAACGAAAGCGCTGGAAGCGAGAAAGAAGGGAGAGCGCGCCGAGGTATCGGAAGAGACACTGCCGCAGTTCGCGTGGAGAGGGGTTGACCGGTGTCGCCGTTAGAAGAGACCAGGGAGGCCGGATTGGACACCGTCATGCCAACGTGCTTAAATGCACTCCAGAGTAGGAAAGCGAAACCGCTCGTGGGGTCGTCTTGCACCCTAAGGAGGGGGAAATGTAATGCAACGCGATTCCGAGACTCCTTTGTTGATGCGATTCATAATATGCACGGCGATGCCGGTAGGTGGTGGCACACAGTATGAATAACTGGTGAGATCAGCCCATTCTTGGGTATACTTAATATTAGAATTAGTGTTATGAGGTGCACAGCCTAGCCGGTGAGTCACACACGTGTGGGAGGTTTGCACCCATTCATTGGGGTATTTGAAGTAGATATTTGTAGCATATCTGCTGTACCACACTGAAAGTGGGCCAACCTACTGCAGTACTTAGTAGGTTGAGCTGCACCCAGTGCTGGGGAAGTAAACAGAACAACCGAGTGTTCGGCTCTGATGTTTCACCCTTGGTGACCGATATCCTCCTCCCGGAGAGTCGCCACCTTGTGCAGGGTTCATCATCCGCCTCGCGACCCCATTAACACCACTACCGCTTCCGCGTGTACGTTGTGTGTGTTTTCTTTATTTCTGTCCCTGTTATACAGGTAGCACTACTTGGTGTACCGGTGCATACCGTTCGTGGCTCGACACACTCGCGTGGGCTATCACCGCTCTCGCGTGTCATCGCCACACTCGTGGGTACCGCTTGCTACGCACGTGACGCTACTGCCGACTTGTGTCGTGTGTTCTTTACCGCTGGACGCTTCTTCTTCGGCGCTTCGCTCCCTCCATTACTTGGAAAAGGTCGACCCCGATCTTACACTCGGCATTGCCGTGTCGTAACTGTAGGAGCGCTCTACTGCTGTGCTCGCCTCTTGAGAGAGGGTCTGAACCGCTTTTGCGTGTCTTTCCCCATCGCTGGGTTTTGCAAAACAGAAGTCCCTGACCCCGTTCCGAAGATAAAGAAGTCGGCTGTGCAGCCTCTTGACCGGCCACGCGAGCGCCATATCTTTCGCGTAGCCACTCAGAAAGAGAAGCGCCGTCGTAACCCTCTGTCGCGTAAGCGAATCTTCAAACGCTGTCGTGTCTGTGAAATCAAGGTCTAGAGCCAGCGTCAGCTTGAAGTCCATCAAGCCGGCCGTCGCCATCGCAGAGCTTTGCGCCGTGAAAACTACACTGAGCTGGACATTCACTGCAAGGCTTGCGACATCCAGTTCTCGGAAGCCCACGATCTGCGCGTCCACTACAGGAGCCCGCGTCATCGTGCGACACTTAGAAAGAAGAACAATACTATCTTTTAGAGCACAGATTTCTTTTCATTTTTCGTTGTGACACATTTTTATTCATATCTTATTACATATA